>VZTV01020911.1:0-22394 GCA_013400875.1 Anhinga rufa | reverse complement strand
CACGCGTGCTGGGGGGCGAGTGAGAGCCCCCCCGGCCGTGGCCCCGCTCCCTGCCCCAAGCGGAACCCCCGGGAAGGCTCGTCCTGATGGTTTTCCGCTCCCCGAGGCCGGAGAGTCCCAGCGAGGGGGTACCAGGGGCCCCCTTTGCTCTGTCGCTCAGGCTCGTGCTGCTGTGGCTTTGAATTTCCCTCCCCGAGGGTCTCATCCAGCCCGGAAAAGGAGCGAGGTGTGATGGTGGGGTGTGGGGGGCCAAGGGGTCGGGGTACACCAGGCAGACCAGAGTGGCTCTGCCTGGCTGGGGGGGGGGCCAAAACCGAAGCCAACTGGTTTGTACTGGGGCAGGCGGGAGCAGGGCGGGGGGCTCAGTGCTGCCAAATGTATCCTGTCTCCCACCGACATATATTTATTTATATACGGAGAACTCTAGGTGTGCCTGTGTGTGTATATACGGTATGTGTGTGTATATATATTTATATGCTGTATATATAAAGATATACACATACATGGATTTGTTTTAATCATCTGACAATGCTGGGGAGCCCCTTGGGGGTGTTACTGCCCGCACCCCGTTTGGCGGGGGCAGGACCAAGCCTCCCCGGGGGGCTGCTGTGCACCCATCGCTGTAGCGGAGCATTGGGAACCTTACCCCACTCTCCTCGCCCCATCCCAGATGTTTCCAGAGGTGGGCATTGCATTTTCTCCGTTAGAGGTGGCTGCGGCGAGGGGTCTTCAGGCAGCTCTGCTGCCGGCTGTGCCGTGCAGCGCCTGCAGGAGTGGGATGCCCGAGGCATGAGGACAGGGCTGTCCCCGGGGATATGGCTCGCTTGGCACCAGCGGTGCCAAGGGGTGATAGCAAACCTCTCAGAGGCCTCTTTGCTGTGTTTTCCCAGGAAAAGAAGATTCACGTGTCCGCAGGGGAGAGAAGATGTTGTGCGTGCATGACGGTACCCTAGAGATCTGTCCTCCTGGCAGAGGAGCCTGGCTTCGGCACCTCCCCTGCCTTGGTTTCCCCCGCGGCCGTGGCCCCTGCCCACTCCAGGGCCTGGCACCCCCTTCAGAGGGGGGTGTCATGGGGGTGGCTGGGTTTGCAAACCTGATGGCCCCAGCGCAGGGGCAGGTGGGTGTCCGAGAGCCAGCGGGGCGTTGGGAGAGGACCGTGGTCTGGGGGGTGAGCAGGGTGGCTCATACAAATACTGAAAACACAGTACAGGGCGGACCTTCCAGCACCGGTCATTAATTAATCTGGTAATTACGTTCTGTCAGCTCTAATGATCCCTGTGCACCCTCGGCTGCGGGTGTGGTGCTTTGCCTGCCAGCCCGGGGGATGCTGGTGGCCTTGTGGTGACGGGTGGCTCACCCTGGTCATCACCAGCACGTTTCTGCTGTGAGTTGTGCCTGTCATCAGCCCAAGCATGGTCCTGGGGAGCCGGAGGGTGCTGTGCCTTTGGAACCTCGGGGAAGGGCTTGGTCCGTGGGCTGGGGGTCTGGTCACTGTGGTTGGACCAGGCATGGTCATGTGTGTGGAGATGGGACGTGGCCTTCAGCCTGCTGGGCTCGGCAGGGGAAGGCAGCGCAGCCCTCGTCCTGCCCTTCCTTCTGCTCATGGCTTTGCTCTGCTGCGGGTTGTTGTGGTCTGGGTTCTCGGGGCTGTTCTCCGGCCCCTCTGGCTGGCTGAGCAGCAGCTGTGGCCAGGCTTTGCTTTGGTCCTGGATAACCCATGTCTTCTCCCAACCAAAAGATGCTATGGGCACAAACTGCCCTGCTCCTGCATGTGCAGATCAGCCCCTGCCCCAGTGGCTTTGTGAGCTCCCCCAGAAAAGCTCTGCTTTGCGAGAAACGAATCCTACCAGCTCTGAAGGCTGCCCGCTCCTGGGCTCAGTCAGGGACCAAAATCCCTCTTTCTAATGGTCAAGCTGCCCTCCGCGCATCCAAGGAGCAGGTTTTGCTTATGGGGCCTTGATTGGGTGGCACCTCTGCTGACCCTGCTGGCCCCATGCTTCCTGAACAGACACTTCGAGCAGCCAAAGGATCCAAAAGTTCCCCAGGAAGCCCTCTCCTTCGCTCTGGCTCAGCTCCCGCATCCCCCATCTCGGTGCCTGGGGGCAAGCCATGCCCCATGCGGCTGTCAGGAAGGTCCCTCGTGCTGGCTGGTGGAAGGGCATCTCCTGTCCCCTTCTGGGCATCCCCTGTCCCTTTCCCGCCATCCGTGAGCAGTTTGTGGCTTCAGCCTGAAGCTGCTGGAGCGTTGCTCCCTGTGCCGGAGTTTGGGGGAGCCAGGCCTGACGGGCAGCGTGGGACCGTGTCGGGGCCAGGGCCAGGGATGCGGTGGTGCTGGGGGCCGGGGGAGGCGATGCCATACGTGCTCTAAATATAGGTGCTGGCATCGTCTACTTCTAAATGCAGAAAGGTGTCTGACAATACGCTGGGCTCTGAGGAACAGCCTGCGGGGAGGGGAGGGGGCGGCTTTTTGTGTCTGTGCCTGTTGGGTGGGAAGGAGGGATGCTCTTGAAGAGGGGGCACGTTTCATGTGGATTTCAAGCTTTGGGCATTTTAGTTTCCTTGGGTCCAGAACGGGGCCGGCGAGCAGTGTGCGGCGATGCTCTGCAGTGGTGGTACGGGCTGGGGCAGAGCCTCTCGGGGTGCACCCACACATGGCAGTGGGCTGCGGCATCTGAACCTGAGCTTTTTGGCATGTAAGACCTGTGTTTTACTAATGTATAGAAACTGTATGAAGCAAACCAGAGCCCCTTTTTCCCGGGGGGGGGCCCAAAAATGGCCTGCTCCTGTCTCTCCTGCAATAGCTGTAGTCCTGCTCCTGTGGCGGAGGGCAGTCAGGGACCCGCAGGCACCTCCAAAGCACGTCTCTGAAACCAAAAACAACCCCCAGGAGAATCACAGAAAAGACTACACGGAGGAGGGAAGGAAAAACAGCCCCAAGGCACTGTTGCAGCCTGCGTCTCGCTTTTCAAGGCGCTGGACTCACTTTGCTGCTGTACGGTCTCTTGTCCGTGGCTTTTTGGACATCTCCTTCGCCTCCCGGACACTTGGGATCTGCTACTGTACTCACTGTTGGTGGCTGCTGGCTGTGCTTGACCATGGGAGGGAGGATGAGAAAGGGGGGGATGTGTTTCAACCTCTGCCTGCGTGGGACAAGCCCCTGCCCAGGCAGGAATTCACCAGTAGCAGGCAACTGGTTCCCAGTTTGGTGCTGGGACTGGGCTCGAGGCCCTGCAAAGCTCTTGGGGGGACCATGAAGGGCATGGAGCCCCGCTGTCCCCTCAGGGCTGGCAGTCCCAGCCCCATCCTCCTGTCCCCCCTGTGAGGCCTCGGAGGGCAGAGCACCGCCAGTGTGGGGCTGGCGGTGCCTGGGGCTGAGGCAAGGTAGGTGGGAGATGCTCTGCCTTCATCCCCCAGGCACTGGGGTGGGATGTTGTAACATAACATGCTCGTTTGGACCCAAACGGGGAACCGAACCGACTGACAGCTATGTACAACTTCAATGTTTTTTGTTTTGGTTTTTTTTTTTGTCAAAAGAAAAGAAAAATAAAACCTTGTTGTAAAGAACCGCCACGGACCCCGTCTCATTGGCACTCCCCCTGTGCTGGCGGTGCCGCGGGGACCCCAGGTGAGATGTTGGGCCCCTGCAAAAGGTCCCTATGGCAGGGAGGGGGTGGCACACAGCCTGTGCTAGGCAGCCCCATTGCGTGGGATGGGATGTTCCCCGGCGTGGGCACAGGGCCATCCCCTGCCAGTGCTGCCCTGGCATCCCTATGGTCCCCAGGCAGGGTGGGTGGCTGCGAAGGAGAGAGGCAGGGAGCACATTTGGGAAGGGTTATCACCCCAGGGGAGCTGTGGCTCATACCTGGCTGCTTCCAGACACACCGGCTGCAGGGCACCGGGGGCTTGGGGGCACCGGGGGGGCTGGTGCCAGGAGCCTGAGGAGCTCTTAACAGCAGCACCGCAGCAAACTGGCTGGGGGAAGCTGAGAGCATCACGGTGACATTGTACGGCTGGAGAAATGCGAGAGAGCACCAGCCGGTAAACCAAGGGCTTGGAAAACCTGCTGGGATCCAGGGCTTTGTGGCCACCCCTCCATGCCTGCGCCCAGGAGATGTCAAGTGGATTCAGATGCTATTGCCTGGTCCAAAGCTCATGGGTAAGCTGTCAAGCAAAGATGCTGAAGTCAGGTCTTGTATTTCTTTTTTGCAGAGCTGTTTAAAGCACGAAAAGTTCTCCGACAGTCAGAGGCGAGTCAGCAGCCTGTGGCAGTCTGCAGGCTGAGCACAGGTGAAAGGGATATTTTATGGCTTTTCAACAGAACTCTTCTTTTTCTTTCCTGGTGACGGGAGGGTGCTGTGCTAAGAGGAACAGAGAGAAGGATGAAGGCAATTGTTCTTCTCATCTGGACTACTTTGAGCTGAGCTTACCCTGTGTGCCTTCCATGTGTTGCTGTTCCTCTCTGTGTGGTGCCACTGAGGACCAAGGCCAAACATCATGACCTATAGGAAATGGCTTTATGTTGCCCTTCACTTTGTGCATCTTTCCCAAATGCTGTCAGGTTTGGTTTTCAATTCTTTGTTTGGCTCATGAAGTGCTAAAAAGTACATTTTTCAGTGGCCAGTGTACAGCTCCATAGGGATGTTGCCCAGGCGATGGCCCAGCTTCGAGCGCACTTGCCCGGGCAATAGATGCGGTGACAGCCAGGGGCTGGAGGCAGAGCCCAGCATTTTTCAGGCTGGGAAGCACATTCCCATTTTATAGCCAAAAGAGTGATCTGCATCCCTGAGTGTGGGGAAGGCTCTGCAGGGTGGTGATGCCTTCTTCATCGCTGAGGGCTTTACACTGGCACTGGAAGCAGTTTAAGAAGAGGAACTCCTCCTGTGTGGGCCAGAAGTCCTGCATTAACATTTTTTGAAAGAAGCATCTTAAGTATGAACTGCCCCAAAGGCTTTGAAAGCAGGACTGAGTGTGCAGGTCTCTGATGGACATCCCATGGAGCCCTGCCTGGGACGCTGGTGGCAGGGTAAGTGAGGGATGTAGCTAGCTGAGTGCTTAACCTTCTCTGTGGCCCTTCCCCAAATCCCCTAACACATCTGGGGCCATGAAAAAGATACCTGGAGGAATGCAGGGAAGGCAGAGGTTCACCCTAGCAAGGGAAATTGGTGCTGCAAAATGGGGAGCCTTTGCTGTCGGAGAGCCAGCGCTCTGCCTGGCAGGCACAGAGGCTAAAAAAAGCCCCTTGACAAATGGAACAGAAAGGTTAAAATTATCTGTACATCATCTGAATAACAATGGCAATGCAGATTGTACCTGCTTATAATAGCTCCAGGAGACAGGGGATAAATCGGGAACAAAAGTACCCCAGAAACAGATGCTGCTGGTGTGTGGCTGGCAGAAGTGCTGGGGCTGCTCCTCCTTGCCAGGGCTTGGAGCACCGCGGGGGACAGGGCCACCAGAAACACCAAAGCCTCGCCTGTGTGTGCTCCCTTCACCTTGCCCATGGGTGCTCCAGGGCCCTTCCAGCCCCGGCTCCCAGCAGAGCTGCCCCAGCAGTGGCTTGTAGGCTCCCGGGACGTGGGAGCAGTCCCTGCCTGCAGCACCGGCATCACAGGCGAGTGTTGTGCGCAGCTTGTATCCAGGTACCTGGGGGACATGAACAGTCCTTTTTCTGGTATTGCTGTAAATCATCTTGTAACCTGGCTCTTCTTCCTGGGAAAAGACCCTTCCCAGGAAGAGGCCTCGTCTTACTAGATTTTTTTCTGTCTGTCTCTGCCCTGCTTTCCTCCTACTGCCCCTGCAAAGCCAGATGAAGGCACAGGGTGCTGGGTACATCTGTAACTCTGCGGGCACTGGCTCTTCCCCAAAGGCTCCCCAGATTATTTTTAAGGCAGGATGCCAGCAATTGTGCAACCCTGGGAGGCTGTGGGAGAAGCCTGGCTCCCGTCCTTGGGCTCTCAGACACCCCTTTGGTCAAATGCCTGGTGATGACCGTGCTCACTCCTCTGGCAAAACGAGGGAAACTTGGATGTGAGGATGCTGGAGACAAACCCAAGCCCCTGAGGGGAGGAGGGGACAAGAGGAGGAGACTGGGAAACTTGAAAGAATGAAAACTTTTGTCTTCCTTTTTCCAGTCCCAGCAAGGTGTTTAAAATCCATATATGTACAAGGCTGAGTGGGCAGGGGTTTGCTCCCTCTGGGGACGCAGCTGATGGCTTGGAGGGGAGACGCTGTGGGCAGCTCTCATCCCCCCCATTCTGTTCATTCCTCCGGTTGTACTTAGAAGCACGCTCTCCCGGTGCCAAGGATGTGTGTGGGCTCTGAAGCGGGGCTGGTGCTTACTCATGCCCAGAGCCACGTGGCATTGCTGGCTCGCAGGCTGGCGGCACCGGCAGTTCCCTGGGCGAGCATCCCCCACCACGAGCAAGCACATGCAACCGCTGCTCCTTTCCGGCACTACCCTGGCTCCCCAGGGAAGTGGGGTGCGCTCACCAGGGTTGTCCTCCCTAAGGGCTTGAACAGCCCAGCCTGGTTCAGCACCTCTAATGTTTATTCTTCTCATTTATTTATGACTCTTGACAATGCTCTTCCTTACTCGGTGATGTAGTGCTGTGCATCTGCGCTGGCTGTGTTTGCCAGACCCCACGCGAACAGGTGGAATACCGCAGAGTGCCTTGGAAGTTGGCCCCTACCGGTGCATGGAAGAGCGAGCTGGCAAATGCCGTCTCCCAGGAGCTTTTTGGGAGCTGCTTTGTGTCACCTTTGGCTTTACAGGTGACAGGGAGCGAGGGGATGGGCAGGGCTGGTCTCACCCCTGTCTCTTCTGTGGGCTTGTCTTGTCTCGGTACCCACTGCCCCGTCTCCTGGAAAAAGCCCACTGTGCATTTGCCTTCGTTATTTCCGTATAGATAAATAAAAAAAAAAAAACAACCCAAACCAACACAATTCTGCTTTCCAAATTGATGCAAAAAGCATTAATTGCTCTCCTTCCCCAGCTGGTATCTTCCTCTCACCAAAGCAGGGCTCTCCAGTTGCCAGGCACCCCTGGCAATGGGCAGTCAGCTGCTGGGAGGGCTGGGTGCACGGGTAGAAACCCAGCAGCAGTGATTTGCAGCCAAAATCACCCAGTGCGCTCAGCTCGAAGCCGTTGCAGGGATGAGAGCTGGATGTCTCCACAGCAGTCCAGCGCACAAGAGAGCTGCTGTAGGGACCAGGGCACGGATGCGATGCACCCGGCAGGCTGCTCCAGCAGACTGCAGCAGAGGTACCAGTGCTGCTTGGGGTGCAAGGGAGAGGGAATAGGGATAAGGGTTAAGGATGTGCAGTTATTTGCTAAAGCCAGGCCTAGGCCAGACTCTCTCTCCCTCCCACATGCGCTCCCCTGGGACCCAGTCAGTCAATTTATGGAGCAACTGCCTTAGATGATGCGGTTTTCAGATTGATTTTCACAGATCTGCATCATGGCAATCATGAACGATGTGAGGTTTTTTTCCTTTCCAAAAGGGGAGGAGCAGAGGAAAGAAATAAATCCAAGGGTTATACCTCCCAGCGGAGTTTAATTGTACGGTATCTGGGCAAGCATGTGGGCTTCAGGCCATGGCATCACACCTCTGGGTCTTCTGGGTCCTCTGGGCGAAGCATGAAGCATGCAGAACCATCAGCCAGAGCCACAGCTCCCAGCTGCCCCTTTCCCTTGGCCTCTGAAGTGTTGACAGGAGCTTGCAGATGGCTTATTTCATTGCTACTTTACTTTAGAGGGGGAAAAAAAGTGCAATCAGGATTTTTTTTAGTTTTTTCTCACTGATCAAAGGGTGGGCTTCATTATCACAGGCATAATTCTTTAAGGGCCTGTCCCAGCTTGAGCCCGTGTTCCTCCAGCATGTGATATTGTGCTGTATCAGCAAGTCTCACCTCCTTTAGCAGCTAGGAGCGCATTAGGAAACCAGTGTGAGCTGTGTGAAGGAGCTGTGAATTAGCAAAGCCTCCCCTGCCCCTTGGCAAAGCCTTGTCTTACACCTCCTAGCAGGAATAGCTACAGCTGCTTTCTGCAGCAGAAGTGAGAGCAGAGGGGGGTGCGATGGGGGAGCAACCGGACGGGCTGTGAATCCTTGCATCCTTTCAAGGACACAGCCTCGGGTCGCAGCTAGCCTGCCACCCGCAGCCCAGGCTATCCACACTGGTCCTGGGAACAGGGGCTTTGCTGTGGTCCCCATGTCCCCGGATGCCTGGTGACTCCAGCCGTGCATGTCCCACGGTGGATAGACCCTGCAAGGACAAACATCCTTTCCCCCGGGTCTCAGTGATCACTTAGGGGTGGAAGACGCCCCGTCAGGTCAGGTAGCAGGGAAGGAGAGCAACAGAGGGTGCAAGCCAGGCAGAGAAAGCCACCCATGCCCACCCGCTCCTCTTTGCTGCTTGGGGACGTTTCTGTGATGAGCGTTGGCAAATCCCTGCTTTGCCTGGTGCTGGTTTGGGAAGAGGGACATCTTCCCACGCTGCACCGAGTGGACTGGTGCTGTGGAGAGCCAGCTTGCTCTTCTGTGCCTGTGACATCTCAGCAGTGCTGCTAGGGATGAAGACCTACGGCTGACAAAGAAACAGGCAGATGGGATTATCAGTCACATGTGCCGCCACTCTCTTCTTGTCTTATCCTCTTTTTTCCCTGCATTAACTCCTCGAGCAGGTTTTCAGCCTGTGCTAGCAACAGTGATTTGATGCTTGACACAATCGGCTTCTTCCCGCTGTCTGTGAGAGGCTGGTGGGTGTTTAAACATACCCGACAGGGTGTTTCTGAGCAAGGCTGGCCTTCCTCCGCATCGCGCCCCAGGAGCACCCCGGCAGGAAAGCCTCCCTGGGCACTGGAGAGCCCAGCAGCTCGCAGGGGAAAGGCCTTTGCAGCTTCTTTGCCTGCTCCCACCCCAGTTTATGCTGTCCCAGATGCAGCCCACTGCCATCTGCATGACAAAAAGAAGCTGACCTGCCTAATTGCCTCTGCTAATATTCCCCTCTCTGGCATGCTCTCTTTGCTCCAGTATTTAGTGATCCTTGCCCTCGAAAGAGCTTTAGAGATACGCTCCGGTGACAGCAGCTAATGGCTGGGAAGTCATCTCAGCCACTGCAGGCATCTTTTGCTAGACCTCCTTCTCCTTCATGTGTACTCCCTGAGCATGCCTAGCTGAGGAAAAGGGGTGAGAGAGACAGCTAGCCCAAAGCTGGGGTTAGCCACCAACTCTGGGTGCTGCACATCAGTTAATACCAGCACAGGCTTCTTCTATGAGTACTTATTATCTCTGGCTGTAAAGCTGTTGCTGCCCTCTAAACCTCTGCCTCCACTACACCCCCATGCTAGAGGGACCCCTTCGAAATATTGAGCCAAAGCAAGCGGGCTGTAGGAGACTGTAGCAGAAGGAGATTTTGCAAATAAAATCTGCAGCCCCTGCTGGGATTAGCTGTTCCCAGACCCTGTTGTTTGCACTTGCTGCGTGCTCACACCTTCCGCCAACACACACGTGCCACTGCGAGGCTTGTGTGGTTTGGAGACAGAGCTGCCGGCACCTAGTGTGCCCCGGGCTTCCTGTGAGATGCTCTGCAGAGGGCTTGGTGCCAGCTCCAAGCTCAGATGCCCATTCCCAGGTGTGGCCTATGAGCCACCTTTTAAATAGCAGTGGTGAAGCCAAGAGACTCTCCCTGCCCTTCTCCTGGGGGAGTTGCAGCCAGTCATTGCAGAGATGGGTCTGTCCTTTGGCTAGGACAGGCTTTCACTGTCCCGGAGTCCAGCCCTTCTCACAGGTGGGGAAACTAAGGCACAAGATCATAGGGCTGAGAAGAGCGGTTCCTAGTGGGTTGGGCATTGCTCCTTTGGTCTTGGCGGGAGCTGGTGCCTGCTGCCTGAATGCTTTAATCATGCTTCTTNNNCTGCCTTTTTTTACTCCCCCCCCCCCCCCCCCCCCCCGTAGAAACCCCTTTTTGCTCTGCTTGCAAGGGTTATCTGGTGGGGAATCAGGAGGCTTTCAGCTGGGGCTGAGGGGCTGCCCCAGTTGCCACTGGGGTTCTCACCTACCCCTTGAACCAGCCTCTGCAACAAGAGAAAGAGGTTAAGCCATGTTTTTGGACACAAATGACTACAGCTCCAGTGAATTAACTCAGATGTTATTACAAGCCATGAGAACAGATTAGGTTTCAGTCTGGGAAGGAAGTAGATAAGTGATGTTCTACAATTGTCTCCTGGCTGCAATCGGGCCAGAAAATAAGCTGTTCTCCATATTCTGCCCCTTCCCTTGGCTCATGGTGTGGGGGATGGCTCTGCCACCCCTGCACAGCACTGCAGGCAGAGGGGAGCTAGGAGGATGCTGTCCCACAGGGGGCTGGGGCAGGGGAGAAGCTCCAGCAGCGCTGGGAAGGAGTCTGGCTCTTCTCCCAGCAACCAAAATTTATTTTAGCTGGGAAACTGCAGGTCAGGAGGGCTAGACAGACCTCCCAGGCTGAATCTCACAGCCATGAGTAGAACAAGTTGTTGATTTTGCCAGTGCTGCCATAAGGAGACGTGTTGCAGACGGAGAACGCTGTATCCTCCATTCCTGACAAACGCCTGTCATGATAGCTTGAATATAAAGCAGGGGCTTAGGCAGAGGGAGCTTATTTAGTGTTTGTATTTCTCTATAAATTCGTGTTTCTCTGGAGGTCATAAGAACCTCCAGAAGCCCAAAGCGAAGCCAGGGCTCCTGTGTGCACAGCAGAAATGCAGGAGCGTGCAGGCTGGGTCCTGCAGCAGAGGAAGTAAAGCCACAGTGCGTTGGCATTCTCATCATGCGGAGGCAGGCAGGCACAGAGGATGGCAGTGATAGTCCCGTGAGGTGCCTGAACTGGATGGGCCAGGCATTGCCTGGTCCCACAGCACGGAGCCTTGCCTTGATGCCATAAAGCTGAGAGGCCACGTAGTAATGCTGGTGGCCAAGCCACCAAGCTCCCCAGCCTGGCGTTGATGCCATGGGCCCCTGCCAGGACGTGCTGTGGGGAGGAGGGAGGGCTACTTTTCATCAGAGTCACCAAGGGGGACCCTCCTTGGCATTCTCCCCTGCTCAGCTCCCTTGTTCCTCACCATTTGCTCCAGCAGCCCCCGCTGCATCCCCAGAGAAAGGATTTGCTCTGAACAGGGTTGTTCCCTGGCAGCGTCCACCACCCCACCTCGGTCCTGGCAGTCGGAGAAGTGAGACAGATGATGGCAGGACCAAGGGGACAGCTGAGAGGCAAGTGGTAAAACTGCAGATAGATATATTTCAAGATGCAGCTGGAGTTTTATCTCATGCATATCCCTGTGCTTTGTGCCTGACGCTGCGGCATGCAGAGACAGATGTGAAATGCGGCTCCGTTTAGAGTCTGGGAATAGCAAAATCTCCCTTGAACAGCCATATTTTAATTTGCATTGCTAGGGCTCTGGCAGAAACCTGGGTCCTGTGGTGTACTCAGCAGCAGATGCACTAAATGGCCTTGAGTTTCTATATCGCTGACCTGCTGGGGCAATCTGGGCAGTTGGCAGACCCAATAGCTCTCCTGGTGTCAGCACAGCACTGCTGGTTGCAAGCAGCGGCTTGGGAACTGGGGGGTGGACCAGCTGGTGGGATTTTTTTTAGTGGGTTTTGGTCTATTAATCCAAACCTTAGCTTGGCTTGACTTCTTTGGTGCTGCTGGTTGCATAGGCTGCAAATCAGGATTAAATGTCACTCTGCAATCAAATGGGTGATGGGTGTAGGAAGGAAGGGAGAGCAAAAGCAAAACAGAGGAGAGAGAGCAGCAGGGCTGGAGGTGACCCATGCAGGCCCCCAGGAGTGTGAGGAAGAATGGCTCCTAGAGAAAATAAAAGGAGGGAGCTGCCACCTAACAGCTGCTCTTTCTCACTCCTTTATAGAGCTGTGGTGCTCATGTGTAGGACTCGCGTGGTCACGGTGGCAGATGTCTGCAAGGTGCTGTCACTTTTGCACCAAAAGATCTCTCGGTGCTCTTCTGATGCTGTCAAGAAGCCCTGGGCTCGCTGCTGCCATGTGCTGCAGTAACAGCCTGCCTCTCAGCAGAGATGGGGCTCCTGGGGGTGGTGCCATCTGGACGCACAGGAGGAGACAGCCTTTGCTCCCTGAAACATGTCAGCTCAGGGTGGGAGAAGCAAATCCTATTTTATGGAGGCACGAATAGCTTCATCGATGGAAGAAGGAGACTTTACTAGAGGTGGTTATCAAGTCCTGAGCATCCCGACTCTGGCTCCAAGCATGAGTTACCTGATGACGTGAGGTCTCAGTGGTGAAGAGAGCAGAGTGCCTTTGGTGAGAGCAAATGCTTGCAGGCAGCTTGCTTGCTGTACAGGCAGCGGTTGCCTGCCTTGCCTGCCCACTGCAGATTGAGCTTGCCTGGCACGGGGCTGGCTCCCTGCAGGCTGGTTGTTTGCATGCCTGGTTGGCTGCCTGTGCCTCGTGTTGGCTGGTGTGATGCTCCCTGGGGTGGGGATGGCTGCAGATATTTTGATGAAATCTGAAAATCTTTCCACAGATAATCAAAGTGCACCCAGCAATTAGACCATGCTCTGTGATTTGGTCAAATCTGGGATGTCACAGGGGTCTGCATCTCAGGAGACGCATGTAGTGTGTCCCTGTCAGAAAAGCCCAGTGTGTCACATGGAAGTTTGCGTGGCTTCCTCAGTCAACAAAAGAGGCTGCGTGGCAATGGCTTGGCAGCTGTAGCTGAAAAAGATGACTCAAGGTGCTCCATGAGGCTGCAGCAGCCATCTGAGCTCACCCAGTGGGGGCTTTGTGGAGCAGCAGGGCAAGGATCCCCTGTAAAAGGAGATTCTGGCATTTTTCGAAGCTCTCCAGCAGCAGCTACAGCCACGAGTATCTCATAACACCCTCTCCCGCAGGGACCCCGATGGCTCTTCAGCAGTGATCTTTCAGGGCTGAGTCAGGAAGAGGAGCTCTCCTGGCTGAATCACAGCAGCAATCACAGCCTGTGCCTGACAGCCTGCTCATCCAGGTGTGGGTCCTACCGGGCTTTGGTCGCTTCAGCTGAACCGTTCAAGTGAACGCGATGTCCGTGTTTTTTTTTAAATGAAACCTGCTCCTCCTTCCCTTTGATTTACTGCACTTCCAGCTGTCCCTATGTATGTGTCTGCTAAGTGCTAGGACTGTCCTGGATGGGTGACCCACACTCACGGCTCTCATCTCCTGGAAGCACCAGCTGCTGTCTGGAGGCCCAAGAGGCCCAAGTTTCTGGTCTGCTCCTCGTGATGCCACTGCTGTCTTGTGTGGGCATCATAAGCCTGCGGGAACGTGCAGAGCAGCTTGTCCTCACCCTTTCTGCAGCGATGCTCTATCACTCTGCAGGTATCTGTTGCTGTGTGTCTACCTGGGCGCCGATCTTGCAGACTGAGCCAAAGGTGTATGAATTTCTTTCTTTTTAAACAGGGGCTATGCAGAGGCAGCTGTGAGGCCCTGCCAGTGGAGAGCATCTCTTGTTTTGCAGGAATGCAAAAGCCAGATAATTTCTCAATGTGCCCAGCTAAGATAATACCAAATAATCTTGTTTGCATTTTAATTTCCCAGCCCTCTTGGGAAAAGCTAATACACCACTGTTCTCCCTCTCCGTGGGTGGTGTGTGCCTGTGAACAGGCTTGTTGGAGGGTAGCACTAGCAGCAGTTGGGTTTACCCCTGCTGCCACTTTGTCTGCCAGGAGCGGTGGCATCGAAGTGATATCACGGGCTCCAGGGTGGCCAGGAGAGCGTTGGTGCTGTGATGGTGGAGGCTGACCCGCCGGCTGGAAGGCGCAGCAGGACACTTGGCTTCTCTTCTCTGTGTGCCTCGCAGAGGCTGGGTACGAGCGGCGGCCGCCTCCTGCCCCCTCCCTGGTGAGGCTTTCCTGTGCTGAGAAAATGCCCGGCTCTGTCTGGTTGTTTTCCTCGTCTGGTGGAGCTGAGTCATTGCTGTTCTTCAAGGAGAAGGTTCGTTTGCCCCCAAATGGTCTCTCTCCTTGTGCAGCGAAGCCTGTGTCCCTCTCGAGACTGCTCTAATTTTCTGTGAATCTGTGGGTTTCTTTAGCTGAGGAATTTGTTTGCCATTCATATATCCCTGTTCTGTAAAAATGGGCACTTCTCTCTGGGGATGTACTGTTGGGAGGCAATGCTACACCTTCGTTTGTGGATCAGCCCGGTGCATGAGAGAGCACTCCACGCAGCTGAGCGTGGCAATAACACCCATCTTTGGTTCCTCATCAGAGAAGCAGGCACTCCTCAAGGCCTGAAGTCATTCCATGGGCTCCCAAAATTCAATCTATGTGCGGGGGAAGGATCTCTGCTTTCAGAGGAGCAGGAATGCAGATGAAGGCGGTGTAGGTTGTGACCCCATCCTGGTAGGAGCACACCTGTCCCTTGGCCCAGGCAGTCGAGCCTTGCTAGCCGGGTGCCAGCATCCTTGAGCCTGACCCCACTGCCGCTGCCCTGGCAATGCTCTCAGGTTTTGTTTGCCTTTCTTTGAGGTAACACATACCACAGTCTAAGAAAGTCTCATCTATTTAATTCCTTGCTTGCACCCCTTATGTACTTTACCAAATGTGTGTGACCAGCGTATCTCCCTGCCTCTACCTGTTGAGGGGGATAGCTACTTTGTACCAGTTTGAGCCAATATCACCTACTGGTGGTGAGCACTGGTGTAGGATCCTGCAAGCCTGTCCCTTCCCACTTTTTCTCTGCCCTGCCTGTCTGTCTGGCAACTCTTCCCTTACTCTGGAAAAACTGAGGAAATAATCAAGTGTTTGCAACAGTTTTCTACAGATCTCATTTCCTCAAAGAGCTGATTAAAGATGGATTGGAGAGAATCTAATTGCATCTGTGCTTTTATCTCTTCCCGAGGCATTGTGATTTGCCAGGAGAACAAGAAAATCCTGGATTCTGCGGGGCCAAGAAACTTCTCTAATCTCTCTCATTAAGCAGAAGCGGCAGCTCTCACTGTCGATAATGCCGTTGGTGTCAGCGGAGTTGTACCGGGGTGAATTTGGCCCGTCTCATGTCAAGCACACGAGAAGACATGGTCAAGGCTCTCACGAGCAGACAGCCCGCAAAGGGAAAGCTGGGCAGAGGCAGCCATCGATGCCGGGGCTGTGCTGTCCCGTCCCACGCAGAACAGCAAACGTGGCTGGTGAATCACAGGCTGAGCATCGCTCAGCGTTGATAAGGATGCAGGAAGGTTTCTCCCAGCAGCTGCTGTGCTGCAGGGCGATGCCACAGCAGTGGGGTGGGATGTTGCGTCTGCCAGACAGGCAGGCCTTGTGCTGCCCGCGCCCCTCGCAGGCAGCCGGGGGATGACAGCTTTCTGCCTCGTACTTTCATCCTCTCCCTTAAGAAGATGTCATTTCTGCCTTTCATCCTCTTGCTGTTTTACAGCCAGGCTCCTCTCATTTACCTCTGAGCTCTGGAGGGGGTTGGCTGGGGACATCCGCATAGGGGGTGCCAGAGGATCCACTGTGGCAGAGGACACCAGCCCCTGTGCCCGATGGGGATGGGCTGGGGGTCTTGTCACGCACCCACACTCAGCCCGATCCAGGAGAGCGGAGGCTGCTGAATGCCACAGGTGGGCGAGATCTCCTGTGATGCACAAGGACAAGCCCTGTGTTTTCCTCACTAACCTCCATCTTTGTCTTGTGTATTTTTCTAAGCAAATCTCTATGGAAACAGGTACTGTTTGTAATAAAGCCTCTGTTTTTCACTTTGCTTCATTGCTCTTGAGGAAGGAGGGGGGCAGAGACCTATAAAGGGCAGATGAGGTTTAGTCAGGGCGAGATGTTTCAGCTGCCTTGGCACAGACAGGAGCAGCCTTAGCATCCCTTGGTCCTGCCCTCGCTGATGGGAGACAGAGGCTGAGATCGACCAGAGCCCTTCTTGGCTCCCTCGGTTTTGGTGAGGACTTGATTCCTGGCTTACACAGCCCTTCTTCCTGTCCCAGTTGGATGGAGGGGAGCACTGTGGTGTTGAATGGGGGGGGGGTAAATAATTCTTGCCCAGAGTTAATAATGCAGATTTCGTGTCTCTCCAGTGACCTACCAGCCCTACAGCACCCTGGCTCTCTTGAAGGTCACCCAGTGCTAGTCCTGTCTCGGTGTCCTGACAGCACCCGCCGTGACGTTGCTTCCAGGGTCCATGTGAGCCGCCTCCGCACTAGCTGTGGTGCAGGAGGAGCAGGAGCTGCAGGGTGTGATGCAAAGAGGCTGGAAACCACCATGAGACAGAAGGATGCACAAGCCCCCACCTTCGTGGGACGCTGGAGCTCCGTCATCTCACAGAGCTTCCTGCTGGTTCCCAGGCTTGTGAGCTTTCTAACTTGTTTGTTTACTTTGGGGAGGGAGGGGGATGTTTTAGGAGCTGAGAGAGGAACCTTTTAAAGGAGGAATTCAGTGCCAGATTGGCATCCTCTGCACCAAAGCGCGCTCAGACCTGAAGGAGGGAGCCGTGTATGTCAGCTCCTTCTGCTGCGAGTCACCCTTGGTATTCAGCAACCCTAGGCCTTTCCAGGGGCTGTGCTGGCTGCAGGGGCTACTACATCCAAAGCAACCTGCAGCAGACTCGTACTCGGATCTTGGGGTTTTTTTAGACACTCTAAGCTGTTTTCTCTTTTCCACCCAGCTGGGCCTCAAATCAGACATAACTGGCCTTTGACACAAAGACAAGTCCATGGTGACACCTGGCCCTCTGGGTCTGGAAGGAGGGTCTTCCACCCTGACCAGGAACTGGTGTCCTCTTGAGAACTGGTCCTGCTGCCCAGCACATTGGCCAGAGGCTCCTTGGCCCAGGGGGGAGGGAAGGATGTGCTGTAAGAGGTCTCTCTCCCCACCCCTGCTTTTCTTTAATTCTTTGTGCCCAGCCCAAACCAGCCACGTGTAGCCACCTTGCAGGTAGGGCTTGCTCCAGAGGAAATCCATCTCTCCCGTTTCCCTACCTGCTCTGCCAAGAGGCACAGCCCAGGCTCCAGGTTCCTCCAAGGGCACCGAGCATGGAAAACACTCCTTTCCCACTGCTGTTTCTAGGAGAATTATATTTGCTTTAAGAACAGGGATTCAGACTGTAACTGCACTCTAATGGTGCTTCTTTCCAAAAGGAGTCAATATTACAGAGTCTTTGTGGTTCTGCTAGAATTACGCAATCGCTGGGGTTGAAACACTGGTTAATTACCTAGTCATTTGTTGTAATGCTCCCAATTAGCTTGTGAAAGCATAGCAAATGCATTACTTCACACCTGTTTTTAATGGCTTATACGAGGTTATTCATAGATAGTAGAAGATAAACAGTGTGTTGCACGTGAATCTAGGGTGGTATAGCACTTTCCTGCATCCTTGGGTGTCCTTTCTTAGCCTGGGGAAGACAGGAATTCATACTTGAGATAAGATATGCACCTCGATGTGATTCATTTCACAGTCAAGCTGATCACATCACCTTGGGTGTGATTCAGTCAAGCAAGGCTTTTGCCGTAGGCATGGGAGTCTGTCAAACCCCATGGCAATGCTGGCAAGGTGGGATGGTTCAGCCTACCAGGGAAACTGGTTGAAAGTACATCCTGCAATATCATCCACCTTTCTGAGCCTTGTTGAGCTTAGTTATCCTGGCCTCTTGCTGTTGGGGAGTAGAGGTAAGGTTTTTCATGCCCAGGCAGAGGGGCCAGCCTTCACCCAACCCCTCTTCTCTTCACCGCCTCTGTGCACTGCCTGATTTCAAGCCCACAAGAACGTGTGCATCGAGGCAATGTTTGCCCATACAAATGCCTGTTTGCCCACACAACACATTTGTACATCTGGCTTGGCAGATTGGTGCACATGCAAAAATGTGCAAGAAAACACTGAGGCCTGGATGGCAAATTGGGTCTGGTTTTTTGTTGTGGTTTTTTTTCCTTTTTTTTTCTTTGTGAAGGTGCTGTTCACAGTTACCTGGTTACAGCTTCATTGAAACGTGCCCTTCAGGAGAGCTTTGGCTCCCAGATATTGTACTCCAACAGTCTAAATTTTGTCTCTGTGTTTGGTGCAGAAGATCACCTAAAACTATTTGTTAGCTTTTTACCCATAAAGCTTTCTAATGACCCTTTCCTGAACTTGGTGTCTCAAGGCATATCCCTCCTGCAATGCCTTTAGTCCCTTTCCCATGCTATCCCAAAGCAAGCTGGTCTGCCAGCACAAGACATACAGCCAGAGGAAAGGTACTAACTCAGGTCCTAGACCCAGGTCTGGCATGTTCATGTGATGATACCCAAGGGGCAGTGATTTAAAGCAAGCTGCCCTGCCCAGGGCAGGCTCAGCTTGCCCATACAGATGCCAGGAGTTAGCCTTAAGCTGCCAATGACTTGGTTGTGTGTCTGGACCCAAGATCGTACATAAGAAGGACAGGCTACAACAGAACATCTTTTCCAGCCTCACCGAGTGCCAATGGCTGTTGTGGTGTCCTGCGACAGAGACTTGGCAGGGCCAGCACTGGCTGAAAGGTGTTTCTGGATGTGATGTTTCTTGACTTTCTGGTGTTTCTTGACTTACTCCATTTCCCATCTCACCCTCTTTTAAGCAGAGGTCTGTGGGAGACTGTCTGCAATGGCTAAGAGACAATACATGGATATCTAGGTGCGGTTCCCCGTCCTATTTCCCTGCTCAGCAAAGACATGCTTGAGAGATTATCCCAGCGCTTTAACCACAATGGCCATGAAATTCTTCATTATTTATCTCCAAGCTGCTTAGTGATAAAGTGGGTGGAGAAGGAAGCCACATTTCCTGCTCAAAGAGTGTGTGGGAATACCTTTTCAAATGTTAATTTCTCATGTTTTTCAAAAAGCTACCCAAAGGCACTGGTCCGAGCAAATGCTAAGAAGCCTGTACATATTCAAACCAAGTAGGTTTTAAAAAGTCTGCAAAGATATTTGGGGCGGAGAATAAGAAGGAGCTCCAGCAAAAGCCCGCCACCGTTTCCCCCGCTTCAAAGTTAAAATAAGATGTATACATTTCCCTCTTCTCTGATGTACCTCCCTCCAGGGAGATAGGGGATGAATGCAGAAGCCTGGAGGGAGCAGGATCAGCCAAGGGGTTCCCCTCTAGCAATGCTAATGACTGTCCCTCTCCCAAATCCTTCACTCCATGGGCGCCCATCATCAAACCCCACCGACTGGTAAAGAGTAAAACCACCAGGCAGGGCTGATGGGGGCTGGCTTTGGACAAGTGCCCATGAGATACAAAAATTACACATTTGCACTTGTGTTTTGCATCCAAGGCAATCTGGTTCCCCACTATTAAATAGTTCTACTGTAAAATTCATCAGCTTTCAGGACTTCGTTATTGATTAAAAATCCTTTCCACAGGAGCCACTCAGGCAATATATGGCTAATTGACTGTTGTTAATAGACATCCTAGGGTTTTCTCTTGTAGCTTTTGCTTTAAAACCAAAACAAAAAAAGAGTCATGTTATTTTTTTTAATGCAGATATGAAAGAAAAGAAAAAAAATCTCTTGGGTCTGTACCCACCACAAATTTTAAAGTGCAGAATCTGTGTCTGTTATTGAATAAGAAATGCATGCTGACTGCCAAATTTCAGCTTGAAAGCAGCCAGAAGCTATCTGGGAAAAAAAAAAAATGTTTTGCAAATACCTTTTGTAATTGTAAAAATAAAAATAAAAAAAAAAAAAGAGAAAAAAAAGAGAAAAAAACAAACCAGGAAGAATTCACCCGTTATTAATCCTTGAGAAATATGGGATTTTGTATAACTCAGAGTCTGGAAATGACACCTAAGCTCAACAAACTCTTAAAAACATGAATTCATAGTTTGCATCTTACTCCTCGGAGCCAAGCAGCTTTATAACCAATATCTCTTCATCCCAAGAACTCAAGCAAGAACAGAAAATGCCTCAAGGCTGGCAGTAAATGTGGTATGGGGATATAGATCCTGCTGTCCCTAAGTACGAATTCCTTCATTTGTAAGGGTTTTGTCAACTCTCATTTTGGCCAGCCCTGGAACAATAATGTCCTTTCTTGGTCTGGAAGTTGTCACCGTTGAAAGGGGACATGCATCTCCTAAGAGAATCAGCTGATGGTCTTTGCTTCGCTCTTGCTTTTCCCTTGGCCATGCAGTCCTGGGAAGTGAAATCCTTCCCTGCTTGTTCCTCCACAGTAATGAAACATGAGAAGAGGCTTTTCCACTGAAGCATAAGAAATCTGCAGTAAATGAAAAGAGGATGGAGGTATCCCAGCTGGACTGTGACCCTGAGCTGTGCTGTGGGTGTGCTTACAGCTAGGTGAGCATCCCTTTGCACCTCGGTGAGCGGGCATCTGCGTCAGGCAACACAGTTCAGGAACCACACGGCCCCGTCATGGTCAATCAACTGTGTCCATCTGCGACAGCTCCTGAATTCAGAGTCAATAAAGGTAAGGGGTTTGGGGTTCAGCAGGTGCACCTCTTACCCATCACAGCACCCTGAGTGTGGAGCTGCACAGCTGATGCTGGTAGGCTTCCTTTTGCCCTCAAGCTCCTTGCGAACCCCTTCTGACTTCGCCTGCATTTGCAATCTCCACCCTGCTATCAAGCCACTTTGTGCACAAAAAAATAAGTCTTTGTGATGCACAAAGCAAAGGAAATCACAGAGAAAAGCTCTTCAAAACACACGTTTTTTACAGATCAAGAATTTCACAACCTAGTGGAAAGCACAAACAATACTGGACCGGCCACTTGTAATATTTGGTGCCTGGTTTGTATAGCTACCGCAGCTAATTTCCCCAAATAAATAATTCTGTGACTAATCCCTTGGAAAGAAAAACACAAAGAAAGAGGCTGTCACATGAACGAGATGATTTTGATGTTTGTTTTGTATTTATAAACACAAATTCTGCCTCTTGGGCTGTGTAATATACTTCATCTAAAACCTTGTTAGTCTCTTGCTAGGTATGTATGTGTTTGCTTTCTGTCCTCATCCCATCCCTCTGTCCTTCCCCAAAAGCCAACCAAGAAGTCCTTATCCTCCTCTCTGGACTCAGGCAAAACTCTGCATATTTTGCTGAGGCTCTAGAGGTACAAAGTCTTAAATTCTAGAAATAACTGCAATTTCATTCAATGTGATTAAAGTATGGAAATTTTCTCCTTGGAATTTTTTTGCATAACAGCAACAATAAAACCCCATTAAGAAAAAACCAAAACCTGTTGGCGTCATCAGAACCTAAAAATAACAGGAAGATGACTGCTGGTGCCAGAATGATACCAAACAAAATCTATTATTGAATTAGATCCTTTCCAATTGTTGTTCTTAAGAATTTATTTCCCTTTTCCCCTCAGGGTTTGTTTGGAGCCAAGGTATTCTGCCTGCCAGTGCCATTCCAGCACTCAAATTAACAAGAAGTGATGTCTTTTACAGTAAAAACCAATATCTATTAAAATATTGATGAAGGAGAATAAGCTAAGGAGCTTGCGGTGTCTGGTTTCTAGCTGGCAATCAGGGGATAACTTCGGATGGAGGGGAGAGCTGTACAGCCTCACCCCACTGCCATGGCCAGGATGAGCCTCCCGTTCCCAGAGGATAGACCAGATGTCCTGGGAGCAAGCAGCAGGAGAAGCCTGACTCCAGGTACTGATGTAGCTCAAGGTGTGTCTGGAGAACCTGGCACTCTTTCCTCCCTGCTTTTCTTCCACTGCCAGATCAGCAGCACCTGTTTTCTCTCCGGTGTAGGTTTAGAGGCCCTGCTTGCTGGGGTTTGCTGTCCATTCATTTAAGGAGTTTCATCTTTCATTTATTTTCCCTATCTTTCATTCTAATTAAGCTCCTATCAAGCTCATTTCACTGTAGCTGAACCTCTTGGTGATGATGGGACTTTCTGTTATGATGGAGGAGGGACTTCATCCAACAGGTCAGCTTTTATAGCTTAATCTACACTTCTTTTCTGCTCTAGTGTCTTAGTATTATTTTAAGGGTTTTCTGAAATCATCTGTCACCATTTCTCAGAGTTATTTCTTGCTCGTTGGTATTGCTGTCCCATCATTACCATTCTCTTGACCAGCAAAAATGAGCTGACTGCTGACACTGCAGTGGGGCCCTCTTGACATGCAGGCTGCGCTTTCATTAGCTTAGTGGCCTGCACTTAATCTGCAGTACCACCCTGAATTTATCTAACCATGTCATCTCCCTCAGTAAGGATTCCCTGACAGTTATATTAATACTGCTGGCGTCCTCCTCCTCTCTGCCCTGGCAGCTGATCTCCTTATGGCGCAACATTTCAGGCCCTCCCTCAGACTGGAGCTCACCCTTTGCATCTCCGCTGTCACAAGTGAACTTGGTCCTGCAGACACGGTGATGCTGAACAGACCCACCACGAGGGCTGGAGGAGTCCTGGCTTCAACCCAGGATCAGGGGAAAAA
>VZTV01020910.1:0-22498 GCA_013400875.1 Anhinga rufa | reverse complement strand
TGTGCATGCATGCTGAGTTTCTGGCTGCCCTATTAAAACCAATAGAAACAATTGCTGATTCTTTGACAGATGCACCTATCCAGCAGCAACAGAACTAAGACCTGCAATTAAAACTTGATAAAAAAGCTGAATACTCATTTCTCTCATTCTAGTGAGGGAAATTCTCAAATAAACAAATTGTAGCTTCTGGATCAATTAAAGAATCTATTATCCTTGAAGGCAGACCAGTTGCCTCCAGCCAATACATTTTGGACCCACTCAGAGCTCAAATTGCTGCAAATGATAGGAAAAAAAATATATCACACTGGCATTTTACAGCTAATTCTGGGCTTGGCTATATAAAGTTTACAAAGGTTGAAATAAACCCAAGTATACAAAGTTAAAATGAGGCATTCAGTGGTTCATTTTTCTTCCAACCCAAAATATATTATTATTAAGGAAGCCAAATGTGTTTTGATGTGCACATGTTATACAAAGCCCTACAGGAAGTAACTGCATCATACTGAGAAAAATAAGAAGCATATTATTCCCCCCATAAAGTCCTGACTGAAAGAAAATTGTCCAAAGTGCATATAATCAATGCAAAGGCATTGTTTAGATTGGCTGTTAAACATGTCAAGCTCTTTTAAAACTCATGCTTGTTTCCCAAAGTTAATGGAAAGAGAAACTCACAGTACCGTTCTTGAAAGAAGGAAAAAAAAATAGACAAACAAAGGAAAACATGTATTTAGGCAGGCTCTTTCCAGATCTGTCTTGTCTCAGGGTAGCATCAGAGTTGTAGGACACTGTGAGCAGTGCTCTCCACTGTGAGGGAGTGTAGTGGAGGTGCCTTGCTAAGCTGGGTTGTATTCCAGTAGTGTGCCTGCTTAGTTAAACTTTACTGTGTTTCAGTTTTATCATCGCTGAAAGAAAGTAAAAAACACATAGTGCTGAGCAAATGTGGTTTGCTGCTGAGCTCATCACTAGAGACTTCTTTGTATTCAATGGAGAGAAATAGGCACTCCTGGGAGGTGATTTGCTAACTTTGCATTAGGTGTCTGAAATGGCTCGGATGAGTTATACCATAAAAATGCTATTTATCTCCACTACTGTCTTTGGGTATGAGCTGTGATGTCCATGAACAGGCTGATACCTGTGTTATGCTCTTTGAGTGTAGCCAAAATAGTTTTAAGAGGCATCACTGTGCCAAATCTCCATATGGGGCAAGCTGGATTGTTCACAAACCTCAGTGAATGCCACTGCTTTTTAGCAGAGAAGAATCTGTCCCATGTTTCTCAAAGTCACTGGATTTACTTCTCCACTTCTCTTATTTTAACAGTAGAGATGGTTTCAAATGTAAAGATACTGTTGGGCCTATGTTTGTTTAAAGAGCACTCCAAAGTGTTTTCAAATTATTTTGAGAGTTGTTAGTTTATGGCTGCAATATTAACTCCCTGTTTCTGCACTCAGTTAACATACAAGCATATGTCTTCCTCTTTGCTAGAGATGTGGACATTTGGCTTCTCAGATCTGCAGCCAGACATTGGAGAGGCTTAACCTGTAGCTCTACTTTTGAACATTTGCGTTTCTTGCTCGGAGTCTCATTCTCTGTATACATTCAAAACCCACCTGGACGTGGTCCTGTGCACCCTGCTGTAGGTGTACCTGCTCACACAGGGGGGTTGGACAAGATGATCTCCAGAGGTCCCTTCCAACCCCTGCCATTATGTGATTCCGTGATTCCAGATTTGCCTGTTTCATTCTCTATGTCACTGACAATGATGCTGACCACCTTAGCAGCACAAAAGCATGTTATTCTTTGCCAGAGCTGTTCTGAATGCTAAATGCCAACAAGGTACACATTTTCAAGTAAGACTGGAAAAGTTCCTGCCAGATAAATCCTTCTTAGACCACTGAATACTAAAACACTGTCCCTGTTCAGGAATCTCTTGAGGCCCAAGTGGTAAGGAGCTCAGAAAGGACTTAAAGACACTTCCCTTTACTTCATCTATTTGTCCTGTTCTTCTACCCTCCACGAGACATTTGCTTTACACCTCTGTCAGAGACAGGAGACTGAGCTGGGCAGACCTCTAGTCTGATTTATTTTAGCTACCCTGATGTTCATAAGTATTCCGGTCACAGGTTGTGTTTGTGTGTAATCACTGACAAACGTGACTATTGTCTCTGCAGTCTAGAGAGGAAATCTCTAGACTTTTTGAGCTGCTTTGTCTTTTTAAAAAGGTTATAATTGTGGGAACATACAGAATATCCATGTCAACCTTCATTTTGAAAATGCAGAAATATTAAACAAATAATTTGGTTGCTAGTGCAAGAGTCATCTGTATGCTTTCAACTTCAAATCTTAATCAGAAGAACAAATTCAGCTATCCTGAAATAAAATTGGTATAATTCCGTTTCACCAGTTTCTCTTCTCAATTACACTGGTTCAAAGCCGGTGAGTTGGACTACTTCATTACTACATTTTTATACTACAGAATTAAACTAACTGAAAAAATACAGACTATCTCAGATATTACTCAGTCAGGAAGAATGGATTTCTGAAGAAATTTAAAGCAGTATTTCTGCATGAACAAAAATATGTTCAAGGGTGGTTACACACATAGGGACTTACAAATATAGAATAGAGGAAGGGAAAGAAAGAAGGAAAAATTCATGTTCAGGGGTTGTTCCCAGTTACAGGTGTTTGATGGAAAATTAATATCTGAACACTGTTTAAAACAGCATTTTCACTATTAGTATCACTAATGAATCCTCAAAGCCACTGGATTACAGGATATAAAATTGCTTTTGTACACCACTGGAGAGTAAAATGATCCTCTCTGACACTGGGAGGAGTGTCAGAAGAGTCAGAACACTGGATGACACTGTCTCCCACAGCATCCTCCTAGAGAAGCTGGCAGCTCATGGCTTAAGCTGGTGCACACTTTGCTGGGTAAAAAAATGGCTGGATGGCTGATCCCAGAGAGTTGTACAGAAGTGTCGATCTGCTCAAGGGTAGGAAGGGTTGACAGAGGGATCTGGACAGGCTGGATCAATGGGCCGAGGTCAGCTGTATGGGGTTCAACAAGGCCAAGTGCTGTATCCTCCACTTAGGTCACAACAACCCCATGCAACACTACAGGCTTGGGGAAGAGTGGCTGGAAAGCTGCCCAGCGGAAAAGGACCTTGGGGTGTTGGCTGACATCCAGCTGAACATGAGCCAGCAGTGTGCCCAGGTGGCCAAGAAGGCCAACAGCGTCCTGGCTTGTATCAGGAACAGTGTGGCCAGCAGGAGCAGGGCAGTGATCGTGCCCCCTGTACTCGGTACTGGTGAGGCTGCACCTCGAATCCTGTGTTCAGTTTTGGGCCCCTCAGGACAAGAAGGACATTGCGGTGCTGGAGTGTGTCCAGAGAAGGTCAACGAAGCTGGTGAAGGGTCTGGAGAAGAAGTGTTCTGAGGATCAGCTGAGGGAGGTTGGGTTCTTTAGCCTGGAGTAAAGGAGGCTGAGGGGAGACCTTATCGCTCTCTACACCTACCTGAAAGGATGTTGTGGTAAGGTAGGTGTTGGTCTCTTCTCCCAAGTTACTAGTGACAAGATGAGAGGAAATGGTCTGAAGTTGTGCCAGGGGAGGTTTAGATTGGATATTAGGAGAAATTTCTTTACCAAAAGAGTGGTCAGGCATTGCAACAGGCTTCCCAGAGAGGTGGTGGAGTCACTAGCCCTGGAGGTGTTGAAAAAACATGTGGACGTTGCACTTGGGCACATAGTTTAGGAGGCATGGTGATATAGTGTTGACGGTTGGACTTGATGATCCTAGAAGTCTTTTCCAACTTCAATGACCCTATGATTCTATGACATTAGTCTGTAAAGATCCACTGAAATCAAAAAGGCTTCTCTGGCTACATCTGAGTATGATTTCATTCGGAAGTGTTAAAAAATGGATGAAACTAGATGTTGATTTAAAATAGTAAATTGCAAATAATTCTATGGGAAAATATTTCACCAGGAAAACTGGAACTTCTGGACCCTCAGGGGTCCATTCAGTGTCATGTTTTTGCAGAAATTAAACATAATAATGTATGTAATGCAATTCATGCAAAGTACCTATCCATATTTCTATGACTATCCCCTTTTCTCTCTGAAAAAAAAACAAACAACAGTTGAATAGCAGTGTATGTTTATATGAGCAATAGAGAGGAATATTTACCCCAGCTTCTTTCTCCCATCATCACTTCCTTGTCTTTGGTTCCCCCACCTCCAAAGCCTTATCTCAGTTTCCATAAAGCCCAGTTTCTCCTGATTTCCATCCCCCTGCCTCACTTTTGCTGACATTATTTTAAAATTTATTTACAAGGTCCTCTATACAGCTTTTCTTTTTATAAGGCAGAAGTTACATATTTGTAAATGTAGTACTCTTGCTAAGAAAAGTTGAGTATTTTCTTACTAACTCAAGGCAAATCTATAAAGTGAAAATAGTACCTCAGTACTAGAAATCATAAGATTAAAGTTCATTGTGGAACATGCCAAAGTATTGAGACTGTTCCAATAACTGTTATTGGGAAAGAGACAATTCTTTGGACATATGAAAGATGACAATATCCTGGTACCTTTACCCACATTGTCTCCTTTTCTCCTGTCATATTCATTCAGATATGGATCTGCCTTTGCAAGAATTTTTGGAATATTTTATATCAAGAAGAAGTGTAACAAATACTTTTTTAAATTAGGGTTTCCAAATGCCTTGGGTTTTATGGAGATTTGACTCAATACATGCCATCTTAAGATTACTTTTTATTTGCTTGAGTCTTTCTGTATCCTCACTGGTGAGGGAGGAAAGTTGTAGTGTGCATACCGTGTAATACAGTTAGTGGTAAATTACAGAATAGTAGACTTCACTTATATGTGACAGGAGTGAGGTCATTGTGGTGACTTGACTGCTTCCCAGTGTTTGTTTGTTTGCTTTTTTCTGCCTCCTAAAATATTGCAAGGGAATTGTCTTTCACTACCACTGGATAATAGACAGTTCTGGAGAAATAAATGCCAGATGGGAAGATGTTTCATATTGATCCTACTGGAACTGAGACCTAAATCAGTTTCTTGCATATAGTTTCTATTAAATGCTGCAAATATTCCCTATTTTAGAAACATTTCAGTGATTAATGAGTAATAGTAAATTACATCACCAAACCTGAGTCTGAACTATCCATAACTCTCCTTGTAATTCCTAAAGAAAATAAGGAATTTTTACTTCAAGATTATCTAGACCTAGATAAATTGCCTATTATTGGATGACATTTATGCACATGACAAGTGAGGGAAATGTACTTGGTAAGAACCCTTCTTCTGTCATTCATTCTGTCCAGAACCCTCCATCCAACACAATCTGTAAACAGATGACTAGGGTCTTCACTATGGTGCACTTGACCCTAAGGACTTCTCTATGATAAGCTATGCAAGTAAGCATGATCATTTCTTTCAATATTTCTCTGGCTTCCAAACACTTTAAGCTCAGGGAGTTCCTGAGCAAGAAGTGCTTTTCAGGTACTTAGTAACTGTCTCCTTTTTTTTTTTTCTTTTCTTTTTTCTTTTCACTTTTTTCTCTTGTTTCTTTCTTTTTCCTTTTTCTTTCTTTCTTTCTTTTTTCTTATCTTTTATTTTTTTAATTTTATTTCCTTTTTTCTTTTTTCTTTTTCTTTTTTTTTTCTGTAAATCTGTCCGGTCATCCCCATGAACTCACATCAGCCTTTATCATCCAAAAAGGACAGAAATGTGTTGCAGATCAAATGATGTGTCCTTTAACTTTGACACTGAGACCATCATCTAAAGTCCTGATCCTTTTGTCAGTGACAGAATTACAACTGCTCTGGTTTGGTTAGAGGATATTTCAGACCAAATGTAATGCACCTACCCAGATGCATCTCACCACCTACACTAGATGAAGTCCTCTAATGCCTCTTATCTCTAATGTTCCTAATTCTTCTTAGAAGCATGAAAGGAGATTATACAATGTGCCAATAGTTCCTTTTAGCAGGAAAGAACCTATTAGCTAATGCTTTTACAGCAATTTTGGATAATCTCATTCCACCAAACCCAGTACAGTTATCTCATTTTATACTTGCTGAGAGTTCACCTGTATTCTAATCAAGAGATAGTTAAATCTGCTCATCCATATCCATGCTGGTGTCTCAGGACCTAGGAGGTGAAAATCTACCAGGGTCCTCAACAGTGTGAAGCAGCCAGAGTGTTTTATTTCCAAGTGCCCTTTACACCAGTGATTAAACACTACAAAAACAAACCTTCAAAGGTAATTAAGACCATTAGTCTGATCATAGAAACTAATGGTTTCTGGTTTCTATATTCAGTAGGAAGCATCTAGTAGCCAAGACTACATTGGTGGTAAATAGATAGAGGAACCTAATCAGTCCACTTAAAACATCTATATTGAAAATTTTAGGTTATCTGACTTTCTCACCTTGAGTAGAGATTGCTTTTATGAACCACAGTCAGTGAACTGAATTTAGCTCCAGGTTCTGTTGACTCAATGTGAAGTAGGTACCTAAATACTTTTTCAAAAAATGGATATATGTAGTAAATGGGCCATGTCTTTAATTATATTTTTTCCCAAACTAAAGGAAATATTGCTTTTACAAACAAAATCAAAGTCAAGGTGATCTCACTGCAAAATTACTTTGTGCTACTCTCAGATGCATCTATCCATGTGTGATCACTGTGATTAGACTCCATACAGCTATACAAATTTGTAAAATTCAAAATGGGAACAGCCTTTGAAGAAAGATTTTTTTAAAGTTTGTAAACAAACATCCCCATGAATAGAAAACATATAAATAAGTAAAAGTTACGTGTGGTTTTATGATTTTCATCTTGTTTGAGCCTATCATTGAAACCTTACTGCTTCTTCCTTCTGATATCCCATTAAAATCTTTCAAGCCCAGTTCACATTTTTGTTGTCCACAATCAATTCTCTGTCTCCCAGTAATCTTGCTTTAATATTTGCATGCAGCTGTTGTTCAGTCTTCATTTTATTAAGCTGATACATATTGACTTGTTATCACAGAGACAATAGCAATAAGGTCTTATGCAAACAGAGTTCTTGGACCTTTCATGATGGCCTCTATTAGCAAAAAATTAAAGTTTCAGTCTTAAAGTAGGAAGCTATTTTTTCCCTCTGGTACTGTAATATCTCTAATTTGTCCTTGTGGCTACTTCAGCTCTTCTAAGGAAATCTGAAAGAAAACAAAAACAAAACATTCAGTTTGGTGTATTTTTTGTTTATAAATGCAAATAATTAGATTCTCTATTATTTCCTTTGTTCTGCTTTGCCTTGCCCTCTTGACTTTGATTGCTGTGGCTGCAGTAACAAAGCCCTGGCTTCCAGTTGCCTGGAACTGTTCTTGACTTTGAACAGCATTGTTTTAAAATAGAAAGAAATTATGGTCAGTCTGAGGCAGTAGAAGTCTTGCACGCAACATGGGTCCACATGAGATATATCAACACTGTGGAAAATCAGCTTCAGTAATCTTCACCCTCCCACCCCCAGTTGTCTTGAAGGGCACATTCAAATTTCCAGACTGTCCTGAAATAACTTCTGCTATGTCTGCTGAATTTACTTCCTTCCATACACAAAGACACATAGACACAAACATATCACTTTTTTTTTTGTGCTCAGAGAAAACAAACCAGTGTAAGCTGTAATAGAACTACTAATGAGCTGATGTTATCTACCATCCTATTTAAAATTCTGTTCTCTTTCTGCTTTGCATTTGGTGGGGTTGTAATTTTAATTTTCAAGTGCAGTCTCATTTCTTCTCCTTAGTCTTCAACTTTCCCATACCACCGTACACAGTCCACACACGTACATATGCACACAAATCACAGTGCCCTGACTGGAAAGAATCGTTTACGCTTCAGTGCTCTGTCTTGAGTTGCTTCCATTTGATGGTACCTGGTGTATGTTTATTTTTCAGGAGACAGAGATTATAATGCCTTTTGGAAGCCTAGAGATGGCATGGGGGCATGAAAAACCAAGAGATTTGCTGAGGTGGCGGTTGTAAGGCTATATTATGTGGAGGAACACAATGTGAAGGGGATGGGTGAAATAACTCCTTTGTTGCACTTGGTGTGTATATGTTTTTATACAACATTCAGTGTAAAGGTGATTAACACCAGTGAACTATGTCATAATCTACACAGTGAACTCATCATAATATTGGTTTAATAATTCTTAGTTAAATATCAAAAGGTATCATCTACTGATAGATTTGAATTAAATCCACATTCCTACTATTTATCACATTTGGTAATGTCTTAAGAACACGCAAACAACTTATAAAGAATTATAGGGTATTTTAGGTTCATAGTAAACAAATATTTAATATTTAATAAGACACATTGAATCAGTTAATCTGTTCCAATGGCAATCTCATCCATTTTTGAGTGATTATTCACTGCACTTGCTTTCCTACTGCTTCTCCTAATCTAGTTTTAAATGTCTGAACAATGAAACATCTGCTGGAGAATATCCCAACATTCCCTGGGAGAATCATACAAGCCAACCAAATATTTCCACAGTATACATTTCATCTGATCATTTGCTCTATGTAACAGTGTCTTCCATCATGACCCATCATGACTACACTCCTTTATCTAACTTAATCTTTTTTACTTTTTTTTGCTTTGCCTTTATTTGGCCAGAAACTTTGTTCTTCAGTAGTGTGGGTAAGCATTTTCTGTAAATGTTTCCCTCTGGTTTTGGATTAGAGTTAAAATTTTAGAATTTTTTACAATTTCTAATGCTTATAGTTCTTAAAAAAAAATCATTTACTCTAAACAAACCACTATTAGAAAAACTTTGGAAACCTTCCTCACCATCATAGACACACAGACTGGTTTTCCAGCCTTTAATAACACAGCAAGCAAAATTAATTCTCCCTGAGATGGGATTTGTTTGTGACTATTCTGCAATAACTCTAATTATAGATGTGCTTTCATAAGAGCTACACATAAATGAGGGTTCATTTCAGTGCATTAGTCAGTGACTAATTTGACAGTGACATCAACAACTGATGTCAGAATTCAGGAATCTGCAAGAAAGCAGTGCATAACTGCAAAAGGAGTTACATTTGAGTAATGATTATTTAAGTAATAGGTTCTTTTCTGTAGGGTACCAAAAGGTAGCTACGATGCAGAGGGCAGGAATATAATCTGGTTTTTTGTGTGTGTGTCTGTGTGTGTGTGTGTAGGACTGTAATCTCAATCTCATGCAAACCTTTGGATGAAATAATTGTAATTGTAATGCAGAGCCTAGAAGCTGAGAAGGTCAAACTAGGAGGGGAAAAAAACAGGTGAATGATGATGGTGAAATAATCAATTTACAGTGAAATATATGGAAAATTAAACAAAATGGCCTGACTAAATCCATCAAAAAGATAAATACTGAGTGCTTGACACTCAATCTGTAGTAACTTCAATAAGTCCTTATGGAAAAGACTTGGTTTTTGAAGGAGACAGATGGAGATGAAAAGAAAGTCTACCTCATGATAATAACCTTAACAGTTAAGTATTCTCTTATGAAAAGCTTTCTGCTTTAATTCTTTCCTTAAAGAGTAAATCCAGTCTCTACACAGCAGTCCCCTCAACAGCAATGCCTCTCACATGAAGATACTTCAGAATGTGGGATTTCGGAGATTTACCATTGCTATAGTCTAGTCAGGATATCACAGCTTCATTTCTACCCTAAAACACAGGGTGTACCATTGAACACCTTAGTTCGTGAGCAGGCCATTAGTTTCCAGTTAGTGGACAGTGAGGATGGGTACAGTTCAGAAAATGAAGGCCATAGGCAGGGTCAGTACCTAACTGCTGATTTACTGAAGGACCACTTCATCCTGGGAAAGTTCTTAGAATAATGGGAGTGAGTAAACATCTTTCTAGCTAGCCAAGGGATAAAACAGAAAAGAGAATTCTCCTTGTGCAGAACATGGGGTAAGGTTGTTATATATTTTTGTTGCTTTTCCTGTTCTTATAATTTTAGTAGAAATGCATGCTGTTATTAGGGAAGTGTTGCCCCTGCACACACTCATTCCAACCTAACCCAAGTGAGATTTAATTCATCTTGGTATATGGGGTAAGATTCAACTCACAGACTGAAAACCTAGAGTGTAAATATTTGGATGTAAAGGTCTACCTCTGAACTAGGTTTCTAAACTCCTTTTACAGTCAAAACAAATCAGAGATTTGACTGAGCTGTTTAAAAGAGGTGTCTAATACCATTTAGTATGTTCTAGATAATTGCTTCTGGCTTCCAAATTCCAGTCCAGAGGTGTATAGACACTGTATAGTCCTGCCAGAGCCATGTGGATGTTTCATACTCTCTCATTATCTCAAATGACAGTAGATTTTTCATTTTAGACAGCTGAATCAAACTACTAGTTTACAAACATAATAAAACCTACAGAGCTATTCAGCTTATGAAATTTAGATGTGTGTTTTAAGACTAAGCATGCAGCTTTCTGGACTACCTGAATTTAGATCAACATCTGTCGACTATGATGGAAACTTAGATGTCTACTTTCTATATGGACAGCTTAACACCAATGATTTCATCCTTTCTATGGCCCTTTGCTGGACTTGATCCAGTATGCTCATATCTCTTGTACTGCAGAGCCCAGAAACAGGCACAGAACTTCAGATGTCTCACCAGTGCTGAGTAGAGGGGAAGGATCACCTCCCTCACCTGGCTGGCATTGTTCTTCCTAATACAGCCAAGGATGTTGTTGGCCTTCTTTGGTGCAAGGGCAGATTGCTGGCTCATATTCAACTTCTTGTGTACCAAGATCCTTAGGTCCTTCTCTGTCAGAAGTCCTTTCCAGCCGGTTGGCCCCCAGCTCATATTGGTACCTGGGCTTATTTTCCCCAAGTGCAAGACTTTACATTTTCCTTTGTTGGACTACTAATATTCTGGAAATATTTGGCCAGACTTCAGGGTGACTATCTTCCTAACTTGAATACATTTGTGAACAGCCTACAGTTCATCAGGCTTATCTGAAGGATCAGAGTTTTCTTGCTGCGTGTGCCCAGAAATGTACCAGTCTGACAGGGTCTTTACCTTTTTCCTAATTCATAGAAGAAATATCCCTTCCGTAAGTCCTTTAAAGAGTTTGATGTGTTAAAAACACTCTTGTAGAGTCTATTGAATGTGAAAATCAAATCAAATTTTGAATCAAATAAATCAAATGTCTCAAATCTTGCAATTAGTTAGAGAATGCCAATTTTATAGCAGTATAATGACCCAGAGGAGTCACTCAAGATTATGGGAGAGTGTGATAAAATTTCTTCTTCACCTAGAAACTCTTTCTTTCCAGGAAAGTGTTCTCAGTTCAGGGCTCTGCATTCCATGGGGTGACCTGATGGGGAAAAGCTGGGTGATGTGGCAGTAAGTTACAGAGATTTTCATCCTTTATGAGCTCTAGCCTCTTCTTTCTCTGCTTTGGGAATAGCAAAAATTATTGAATAATGATGTATACATGTCCTGTGTTCTGAACTGTGCACATCCTCATCAATTATCTTCTTATGACAATCCAGAGATATAGTAGGTAGCCTGTTAAAACCTTTTATTTTCTCCCTTTTCTCCCCCTCATTCACTCTCACCTTGTTCTGCTGCCTGTGCACATGCTTGTCTCCTTCTCCTTGTCTCCTCTCAAGGCATTAGAGCCACGAAAGTCTCAGATTTATAACAACTGTGTGATACCTACTCTACCACCATGTCAATTTAATTTGAACCAATTTGACAACTCTGATACTAACGCAGGACTGGAGTCCACAATGATAGTACAACATCCATCTCTTGTTAAGCTTCCTGCACCTGCTATTGCTTCTCTCTGTAATTGCCCTAGATCAAGAGACCGATTGTAAATGCGTTAAGTTTTGCTGACAACACAAAGCTGGGGAGTCACAAGAACTCAGGCTTAAGAGGCAAGGAAAATTCAACAAGATTTGCTGGGCTCTGAGTTGTCATGCAGCAAATGAAATTCAGTATTGACAAACACACATTAATGTAATTGGCTAAGGGAAGTGTGAGACTAAAAGAGAAAAACTGCTGACTAGGAGAAGGAATGGTTTTAAAGGGATGTTAATATAAAGTTCATCTCATAAGCTCACACCAAAATCACTGTACAAGTACAGAGAAAGTATTTGAATGTGAAATAGCTCTTTACCTGACTGAGGGTTCTAGAAACTCTGTATTTCTGAAGTATTTCACAGCATTTCAGTAGGTGAAGCTGTTGCCTAAATAGGAAACTGAGGCCACATCACCCAAATCTTATAAAAACTCACAGAATGTTTGCAACAAATAACTTTCGTCACTTGCAACCAGAACGCCAGTGCTTTCTGTGGGATTTAAGCTTATCAAATCAACATCCATAATGGTAATTAATTGCTAGATACTCTGTCAAACAGCAACACTGCTCAATATTTTTCTCTTTTTGACAAGAGTAACCCCCATACCCTTTGTGTGCTATTACTTAATGGGTTGTGTGTCCCCCTTTGAGCTGAGTTATTTGAGGATTAATTTATCACAAATAAGTAAGGATGTAATTCATCGCCCCTAACTTCAGTTGTCTAAAATTTAGAGGTGTAAGTCTGATCTCATTACCTAAGACTTCCTTCATGAGACTCTAGAATAGAAAGAAACAGACATTTCCAGAGATTGAATCATATTAATCTTGCTTTGATATATATCTTAAAGTGAGCCAAACACTCGTAGAAGCATTTATTGATCAGTTCATCTATGTTTGGACAAACGAGTCCCACCTAGTAATCCAAACTGTTCCATCAGAAACATAGCTTTTTAATTATTTCTTTTTACATCCCTTCTCTTTCTTCTTTCCCAACCTTCATTCACAGCAGATTGCTATTTTTCTTCTTACATGTATGTGTCAGGTGAACTTCAGTGTCATGAATCTCTTGGATTGAAAACATGAAGCTATGCACATCACCTAAAATGTAAGAGAAGGACTTCATTTCAGCTGTGGGCTGCAATTCTTAAGGATCAATGACTTTTGGTCTATTTTTGAACTGGCTCACTTTTCTTGCCACTTTGAAAACTTCAAATTTTTGACAGTTCTTTGCCACAGTATCACAAGCTCTGTCCTGTAGCTGTTTTGCATTTCTTTTCTAGTCCAGTGCTCTCTTCATAAATCTTCCCCTGCATACTCACAAGGGTGTGTTGAGTTCACTGTATGTTTTGCTAAGGGCTTGTCTGTTTACTGCAATATTTCATACCTGCTTGTAGTGATGGTCATGCTCTCCTTTACATGTGTGTCTGCAGCATTGGCCCTGAGCTTCACGTGTTAATTCATTTCCCTCAGAGACCTTGAACCAGAGCATGAATATGAAATAAAAAGGAGATGATTACTTTAGCCTGAGTGCAGCACACGGATATGATAAAATGTTGAAAAGTGCAAAATATGCTGTGGTCCTAAAGACTATATATGAAATTTCTCCAAGCAGGGAAAAGTTTTGTTCTTTAAAATCAAATCTCAGTGACTGAATCAGTGTACCATCATTAAAAGTTGGCTATTCAAGCCCACTCCTGCTACTTAATCATGTTCACTTGCTCAGAGTGTAGCTCTGCTTTTATACTTTCTTGGTACTTGGACTCACCCTCTAGACTATACTCATCAGTTATTCACACTGACGATTACTTGATTCACATCTAGAATGAGCTAGGAGGTAAGCCAGATAGGAAAACTCAGGCACAAGAATCAACCCAGATGCTGGGTATCTGGATGCAAAATCTTCCCCCTATTGGAAGTATGGACATGAATGATGAGAGTTGAGTTACTTTACAGATCAAGCTCAGGCTTAGGACCAGCATTACAGTAGGGTAAGAATAATAGAACCTGGTGCATCTCTCCACCAACATTAACATCATGGCCTTAATCCTCTTGCACTTCAGGCCTTTTCTATAAAGCGTGGACAAAGCTCCATGATATGAATGACAGGAGGGCTTGAAAGTGTCCTTCTGTTGAGAAGGCCCTGGCAGTGCTGGTGGGCAGCCAGTGCCCCTGAGCCAGCGCTGGGCCCTCGGGGCCAAGAAGGGCAGCGGTGTCCTGGGCTGCATGGACAGGAGTGTGGGCAGCAGGGCGAGGGAGGCCATCCTGCCCCTCTGCTCTGCCCTGGGGAGGCCGCAGCTGGGGTGCTGTGTCCAGTGCTGGGCCCCCAGTGCCAGAAGGACAGGGAGCTGCTGGAGCAAGGCCAGCGCAGAGCCACAAGGATGCTCAGGGGATGGAGCATCTCCCTGGTGAGGAAAGGCTGAGAGACCTGGGCTTGTTCAGCCTGGAGAAGAGAAGGCTGAGGGGGATCTCCTCAGTGCTTATCAGTATCTGAAGGGCCGGTGTCAGGAGGGTGGGACTGGGCTCTTCTCAGCGGTGCCCGATGACAGGACAAGGGGCAACGGGCACAAGCTGGAACACGGGAAGTTCCACTGAAATCTGAGGCAAAACCCCTTTGCTGTGCGGGTGCCCGAGCAGCGGCCCAGGCTGCCCAGAGAGGCTGTGGAGTCTCCTTCCCTGGAGCCATTCCCACCCCGCCTGGACGCGGTCCTGTGCCCCTGCTCTGGGGGTGCTGCTCACGCAGGGGGGTTGGACAAGATGATCTCTCGAGGTCCCTTCCAACCCCTGCCATTCTGTGATTCTGTGATTCTGTGATTCTGTGATTTTCTGAAATGGCCTGGCAATTATTCCTTTATATGAATAAGGGAACACATAAGGATGATGTTAATAAAAGGAAAGTAGAAAAACTTTTCTCCCTCTTCTTAGTGCTCAAATTGTTCCATAATGGTAATACTTGTTTCAGACCTCGATGTTTTGTAAAGTCATGTTTTAGGGTGTGCAAAATAAGCTTCTGCCTACTTAAGGGAGACGTTAAAGGTTTAAAAATGGTAATTTTAATAAGCATGAAATATTAATTGTTAAATAATGGTAATTTTTTTCTGAAAACACTAACTTATCAAGGCTGCAGATCATAATTTTCTTGGCATTTTAGATGAGAATGATGAAGTTAACAGGAGAGGTGAAAAAATATACTTCTATGTGCCTCTAGCAAATTAGACTCAAGACTGATGGGTTGGTATTATTTGATGGTAATTTCTTATAAAATTTTTGAGGCCCCTAATCCTAACTCTAGTAGGTTTTGTTAACCTTATCAAGACAGATTGGTAGAATAACTGAAATGCAAATATAAAATTGAGTATTACAGGGATTCTGCATGCTTTCATGGTATATCCTGTTTGATATTCTGAAATCCTTTTACAAAAATACACCTCAAAATCTCCAGTCACTCCTAATCCATTAATCAGTGCTTTTGCTCCACTTACTAATTTGATCAGTTTTGGTTTCAGAATAAACAGCAACAGCACAGGTAAGAGTTTAGGACAGGAAATGCAGTCCTTGGAAGAAGTTAGCAAGCTGTGAAAATCAACTTTTTTTAGCCTGGAGTAAGGGTTTACTTTTCTAATTTTCATTTTATATCATGGAGAGGGGTGAGCCAGCTTTTCCCCCAGAACAGAGGGAATTTATTAACTGGATTCCTACCGACTCTTCAGACAGCCTATTGTGACCTTTGGTTATTAAACCTTTTGACTGTTAGTTAATTTCAGCAGTGGGGAGGTTATTAGCTGACAGGCTAGATTCCCTGCCGAGCATCAGCTAAACAATGACCTGTGGTCTGGGCAATGAAACTGAAATTGCATCTGGACAATAAATATATTTTGGATTCTAACACAATGCCAAGATTCAACCCAGCTGAACTGCATCTACACCGGCATGGGCAACAAAAATGTGGAGCTGGAAGCCATTGTGCAGCAGGATAGCTATGACTTAGTCTCCATTGCAGAAACATGGTGGGATGACTCTCATGACTGGAGTGCTGCAATGGATGGCTATAAGCTCTTCAGAAGAGATAGGCAAGGAAGGAGAGGTGGTGGGGTGGCCCTGTATGTCAGGCAGTGTTTTGATTGTATAGAGCTCAGCGATTGTGATGATAAGGTCGAGTGGTTGTGGGTAAGGATGAGGGGGAAAGCCACCAAGGCAGATATCTTGCTAGCGGGCTGTTATAGAGCACCCAACCAGGATGAAGAGGTAGATAAAAGTGTTCTACAAGCGGCTGGCAGAAGTGTCACAATCGATTGCCCTTGTCCTTGTGGGGGACTTCAATTTACCAGACATCTGCTGGAAATACAACACAGCAGACAGGAAACAGTCTAGGAGGTTCCTGGAGTGTGTGGAAGATAACTTCCTGACACAGCTGGTGAGGGAGCCTGCCAGGAGAGGTGCCTCGCTTGACCTGCTGTTCACACACAGAGAAGGACTGGTGGGAGATGAGGTGGTCAGAGGCCATCTTGAGCTTAGAGGCCATGAAATGATTGAGTTCTCAATTCTTGGTGAAGTAAGGAGCGGGGTCAGTAGAACCACTACCATGGGTTTCCAGAGGGCAGACTTTGGGCTATTCAGGGCACTGGTTGTGAGAGTCCTTTGGGAGACAGTCCTGAAGGGCAAAGGAGTCCAGGAAGTCTGGGCTTTCTTCAAGAAGGAAGTCTTGAAGGGGCAGGAGCAGGCTGTCCCCATGTGCTGCAAATCGAACCAGTGGGGAAGACGACTGGTCTGGCTGAACAGGGAGCTTTTGCTGGCACTCAGGAAAATAAGGGATCTCATTAGGTCATGCAGAGAGAAAATTAGAAAGGCAAAAGCCCAGCTAGAACTCAACCTGGCCACTGTTGTAACGGATAACAAAAAATGTTCCTACAAATCCGTTAACAACAAAAGGAGAGACAAGGAGAATCTCCATCATTTACTGGAAACAGTGGGCAACATTGCCACTGAGGATGAGGAAAAGGCTGAGGTACTTAATGCTTTCTTTGCCTTAGTCTTTAATAGTCAGACCAGTTATCCCTGGGGTATTCAGCCCCCTGAGCTGGAAGGGAGGGACAGTTTGCAAACTAAACCCTCCTTAAAGAGTCCTGGTTAACAGGGGAACTCTCAGACAACTGGAGGCTTATGCCAATGTGACGTCCATGTACAAGACAGTCTGGTAGGAGGATCTGGTAGGGGAGCTACAGACCAGTCAGCCTGACGTCAGTACTGGGGAAGATTCTGGAGCCATTCATCTTGAGTGCGCTCAATGGGCATGGGCAGGACAATCAGGGGATCAGGCCCAGCCAGCATGGCTTCATGAAAGGCAGGTCCTGCCTGACCAACCTGATCTCCCTGTATGACCAGGTGACCTGCCTAGTGGATGAGGGAAAAGCTGTGGATGTTACCTACCTAGATTTTAGTAAAGCCTTTGACACCATTTCCCACAGCGTTCTCATGGCTTGGAAAGGCATAGTCTTTGCTGGGTAAAAAGCTGGCTGGATGGCTGATCCCAGAGAGTTGTGGTGAATGGAGCTAAATCCAGTTGGTGGCCAGTCACAAGCAGTGTTATCCAGGGCTCAGTTTTGGGTGCAGTCTTGTTTAATATCTTTATCAATGATCTGGACGAGGGGGTCGAGTGCACCCTCGGAATGTTTGCAGATGACACCAAGTTGGGCAGAAGTGTCGATCTGCTCAAGGGTAGGAAGGGTCTACAAAGGGATCTGGACAGGCTGGATGAATGGGCTGAGGTCAGCTGTATGGGGTTCAACAAGGCCAAGTGCTGCGTCCTGCACTTGGGTCACAACAACCCCATGCAACACTACAGGCTTGGCGAAGCTGGAAGGCTGCCCAGCGAAAAGGACCTGGGGGTGTTGGCTGACATCCAGCTGAACATGAGCCAGCAGTGTGCCCAGGTGGCCAAGAAGGCCAACAGCATCCTGGCTTGTATCAGGAACAGTGTGGCCAGCAGGATCAGGGCAGTGATTTTGCCCCTGTACTCGGCACTGGTGAGGCTGCACCTCGAATCCTGTGTTCAGTTTTGGGCCCCTCAGTACAAGAAGGACATTGAGGTGCTGGAAGGTGTCCAGAGAAAGGCAGCAAAACTGGTAAAGTGCCAGTTTGGGAAATGGTTTAGGAGGCATGGTGATGTTGTGTTGACAGTTGGACTTGATCTTAAAGGTCTTTTCCACCCTTAATGATTCTATGAATATCTGATTCCATGATTCCATCCTGCCTCAATTTCTTGATTTTTTTAAAGGTATGCCAGATGACATCTTGCTGCATCCCAATGAAATAACCTGATCTTGGCCTTTTTCCATCTAGGAAATATCTTTTACATAGGCAACTGATGCCAGGTATTTGTTGCAGTCTTTGGGATAGTAAATAGGGAGATGGGAAGTAATACATAGTGGCAGCAACCCAATATGCAAGTCAAAAGAATAAAAATTTAAATTTCAATCTTGGTACCAAAAAAAGAAGAAAACTTAGGTTTGGAAACAGCATGTGTTTATCAACAACCATCTTAATGATTATGCCCTGAATGTGCATTTGTGTATAAAAAAGTGGGTGTAACTTGGTCATCAGGAGGGACTTAAACCATCTGTTCAATACTGAAAGAATAGTCCTTTAGCAGCAGAACTAGAAATTATTCAGTAAACTGTAAGAAACTCATAAACTGTGCTACCTCTTCTAGCAAAGTTTGTGTCTGTCAAGAATAGGGAGTGAGATACAGCTACTTCCTAGGTCTGGTCCATGAGGATTCTTGCAGGAAGAACTCTTCAAGTGGTTGCTCAGATGGTTTTTGTTTTAAGATGCAAATGTGTATTCAGCAGTCTGACATGTTCATAGATCTGTAGTGAGAGCTCAGAAGTTTACAGACATCTACAGAAGTGTAGTGATCCAAATCCTTTTGAAATCCGATGTGGTTTAGAAGCCCATTTGCTTTAAACCTCTTCCCACATGCTTAACTACTATAAAACGTGCCCAAAATTATCTCTAAGTACTCAAAGCGGGGATGCAATATTTTTTCATAGCATCTGGATGACCAAAATATTTCAAGTAAGTTTTTATAAATATTTTTTTTAGGAAATTATTTTTTCAAATAATTTCTCAGTGTAACTCTACTGTTGCTTATGTGCTTGACTTTATTATATCTTTATGGGTTATCATCTTCGTCATCACAAGCAGTCCTCTGAAGCACTGAAAGCAAATTATATGTAGATTTCAAAGATTAGTAATAAACCAGCTCAATTTATTAGAAAACAGAAGGTTTTTTCCAGAAAAAAAAAAATAAAGTAAACCAGCTTAGTTCAATTATAATTCTTAAAATACTATTTTTTTTCAGCAAAAGTTACACCCTTAAAGAAATCAGAAAGACCCAAAGGAGAATCAATGTCAACTGAACTGAAATAGAAAGACGTTATTTCTCTTTTTACTTTCTAAGAAAAATTAGATATGAACACAAAAGATATTTAGGCAACTTATTATTATCCCTAAACTAAGTATTCAGTCCTTCCTGCAATTATGAGGACAATTTTGTCCTATCTCTTAATTTGGTATGGTTAATTTGTATTACTAGTTCAAAATCAAAACGCAAAACTTGGGTTTTGAGACAGCTAAGAAACCTACATTAAAAAGAAAAAACAAGAAAGCCTTGAAATTTCAAGGATCTCATATGTCTTGGTCTTGACTCTAGTTTTATGAACATTCAAGGTTTTCAAACTACAGCTTTTATTAAGAAAATACAAGGTAAAAGCTGTTCCTGAGTATTATAATGTATTTGCTCAACCATTTCAGGTAAACTGAACTCTTTTAAGACTCATTCACAAAGCAAATGCCACAGAGGAGTTGAGCAGCTCAAGACTTCAAATCAGGGCCCTCCAAAATAAGTCTGACTCAGAAAAAGAAAAAAGAAAAGTGATTGCACGTTGCCATGATACATTTAATAACCAGTGCTTTAAATTCTGCAGTCTGGTTCCTCTTGTTTAATCTGTTTATCAAAGTTCTCCTGGCACTTAGAGATCACAGATTGAGATAGCCTTTAGTCTAAAAAGTTTGTTGTTAAACTTAGAGGTAATGTATTTTCTTTTCATTATAGGAAATAAGAATCAATTCAAACACTGTAACGACAATATCATCAGGCACAGGCACTGTAGCCCAAAGTTTTTATAACCCTTCACTCAAGATTTTATGGAGCTGGGGAAAAAAAACACCACCAAACCAAACCAAACTAAACCAAACCAAACCAAACCAAACCCAACCAAACAAAACAAAATCAGCCAAAATAAAACAAAATAAGAAAAGAACAAAGAAAGAAAAGAGAGAGAGAGGAAAAGAAAAAGATTTTAAAATGTTTTTTCTATGCACTTTATGATTCCAATATGCCAATACTGTGGTTTAAATTCAAGAGCTCAGTTAAAAGTAGCAGGCTCTGAAGAGGACTAAGTCCTCACTGAGTTTCAAAATTACAGAGTAATGCATGAGAACTTGCTATATATTTCTTTGTTTGTGGTATGTGCATAGCTATACAACTTCCACTGAGACCTTTTTGTGGTATGCTTAAACTGTCATTATTCAGCTGGTTTTATTAGAGTTGACTTCTGTGTGTGACAGCAGGATGAAACTGTAACCTAAATTCAGCCCATGTACATTTCAAGTTTTAAAGACATGGTGTAAGGTAAAAGCCTAATCAGCTGAAACTTCTTCAATCCACACTGGAGGCTGGGAACTCAACCAGTTCAGACAATCTAAGACCTTTGCACTGCAGCAAGAGTGCAGATTTGTCTCTCTATAAAGAGAGCCAAGATTGCTGCACTTTTGATTAAAGTGTTTCAGGTAGGCAGATGGATGTCTCAAGTTAGGGGAGAGGATTCCGGTCCCCAGTACAAAGCAAAACAAAAAACCCAAACCAAACCAAAACAAAACAAAACCAGACAATGCCTCCAAAACTAGGAGTTGGATTTTATCTATTTTACCTCTTTGAATTTTTATCTGTCTTGTATCAGGAACAGTGTGGCCAGCAGGATCAGGGCAGTGATGGTGCCCCTGTACTGGGCACTGGTGAGGCCGCACCTCGAATNCTCCCAAGTAACAAGCCATAAGAGAAGAGGAAATGGCCTGAAGTTGTGCCAGATTAGGTTTAGATTGGATATTAGGAAAATTTTATTGTCTGAAAGGTTTATCAAGCATTGGAACAGGCTGCCCCGGGGAAGTGGTTGAGTCACCATCCCTGGAGGTATTGAAAAGCTGTGTAGATGTGGTGCTTAGGACATTGTTTAGTGATGGACTTGGCAGTGATGGCTTAGCTGTTGGACGTGATGATCTTAAAGGTCTTTTCCAATCTAAATGATTCTATGATTCTGTGATTCTCTGATTCTATTTTATTTCCCATGAAGAACATTTTCCCTCCACATTCTTTCTCTGGTGTGTACTTTGCAGACTCCCCCCTAAGTTCTGGGTTGATGATGTAATTGTGAGTGAAGGAAATGCAGCATTTAGCTTCTCTTTAGAGGCTTTTTTGGTAGCATACCACATTACGTTTCTTGCTTGTCAGTACATCCTGCCAGATTTTTGGCACCTCTTTTTATTTTTTTTCTTCAAATTTACTAGTATGCATTATTCATTAGGGGGGGAAAAAAAAAAAGCGAGAGAAAAAAAAAGAAGAAAGGGATGAATAATTTGCATTTCCTGATTGGAAGCCAGGGATTATTCATCATTGCCCCATACATCTCTTATAAAGATGATAAATGAATGTATATTAACTGAACCCTAAAAGAAAATAATGTGGTTTTTTAAAAGTTTTGCAGAGCTGCATTTCCATTGTAATTAGTTTACTTTTTTTAATCAAGTGCTGTTAAACCACCATCAAAATGAAAGCTGAATTCTGAACTTCTTAAAGGAGGTGGGAGAAAGTAATGGTCTATGCAGTGCATTTTTCGTTCCTTTTTTATTCCTATGGAAAATAAATAATTTTTTTTCTCTATCTTTAAAATGAAAAAAAAACAAAACAAAACCAAAACCAAACACATGAAAAACAACAAAAAAAACACCAAAACCCAACACAGATCAACTAAAACAAACCAAAGACAAGAACAATAACAACAGAAAAGCTTATTCAAGGAAATGAAAGGCTTTGCTGATAAAGAGTTATAATAAAATTGCTTATTCTGGGACAAATTGATGACTGCAGTAGCTAGAAACTTGCTACACAGATTTCCTTCACAGGGGGCTTAATGATCATTTATACTCCTCAGAAGACAAATGAGGAGGAAATTGGTCTTTTCATCATTTTTTTGCTGCCTTGGTTTACTGAGCCTGGTCAAAGTTTAAATGAGACACCTGGCCTCCAGCACAGGCAGGAACCCACAATGCTGTTGCTCCCAGCCATCCTCTCTCCTTGGCTGTGCCTCTCCTGCCATGCTGTATAGCTGATTTTTGCTCTAAGCTAAACAGGAAACTATCCCATATGAGATGTGATCTTTCAGTGAAGTAAAGCCCCTTTGTGGTGGTGAAACTGTAATAATGAGACAGTTGGACCAAGTAGACCCTGGGGACAAAAAAAAAATAATTATTTTGGGGGGGTTTGTAAAT
>VZTV01020907.1:0-13343 GCA_013400875.1 Anhinga rufa | reverse complement strand
TGCAAATAATTGATTTTTCAGTTTGGTGGCTGAACCTAAAAAATACTTTATAATTTGTTTCAGGTAAACCCTGAACTGATTTCTTTTATTTTTGCCAACATAAAAAGCAGTGTAAACAATATTTGTCTTTCAAGCACTTTTTACATTTATGAAAATGATTTCTAGCTGGTTTTTTTCTAAATCAAATAGGATTTGACTTCTGCAAGGAATAATCATTAAAACTTTTATTTAAAAATTATTTGGAATTTGACCCTAAAGTCCATAAATTATTTTATTTCTCCTTTCATGTGAGGTTTTTCCCCATTCTAATTTGAATGCAAGCACAATCTCCATCATGAAAACCCTTTTTTTTTTTCCCTAATTTCACATTATTAGACTTAATTCTGCCCTCATGTAAATGGAGCAATGCAGCTTTCGCAACCACAGGGCCCCGAATCAGCAAAGCACTTGTGTATGTCCTTAATGATAAGGAACCTGAGAAGGCATTTGTATTTCTTTCTTGAAAACTGGGTCAATTTAAAAAAAAATTAGCTGAACATAATTTCAGCAGCTTACTCCTGCATTTGTCTCTCTCCTGCATTGGTGACTGTGATAAATATAGCAGCTTTTCTTTCAGATTTTCTAAAATTCTGTCTGTCCTGTTGGGGGTCCCCACAACACACACTGAAGGAGAAGTGATGGAGGGCATTCTATAAGCTCCCAATCCACACTGCTGATTCGTGAACTAAGGAGCCCTCAGAGTGCTTCTGATCTCCAAGGTCTAGACACACGCTGTTGCCACAAGCTGGTTTTATCCTGGGGTGATCCCTGGTTGTGTACAGCTCTCCCCATACTGATTATTGTGTGAAGGAGATCCAGGCATATGGGCTAGGTGAGACCCAAGGGAGACTTAGGTCAAGCTCGCAGCCCTTGTAACTGGGTAAACCAGGATCCCTGAGTTTTCCCACAGTACAAACCTTCAGCAGTTGAGGAGTTGTGGACAATTCCCATCCCACCACTGCCTCAGGAGTTAACCCCTTACACAAAAAAAAAAACAAACAAACAAAAAAAATTCCAAACAACAACAACAACAAAAAAAAACAAAAACAAAAAACAAACAAACAAAAAAACAAACAAAAAAACCAAAGCAACAAAAAAACAGGAGATGTACAGTAAGACAGTAATGGATTGTATCAGCAAATGAGGAAAAATGTCTTTGTCAATATCAATAAACTGAAAAAAAACCAATAAACTGAAGAACAGGGAAAAAAGAAAACAGATCATCAAACTTCTTTAGCAAACTTGGCTGCCACTTGTAACAACAGTTCCCAGGGCTTTTTAAGAGGGATAGTGGTTGCCATACTGCTTCAACAAGTTGCCTAACTTTAATTCTTTCAGTTTCTTTATACTTTTCCTTATTTCAGTTACGCATGAATTGTAGCTAAAGACAAGAGTAAAAACATTTCCTCCTATTTAGGGTGTGCTAGAGGAAGCCCAATTCAGGACATTAAAATCACAGCCAGACCCAGAGCCCTTTGTTAAAACCTGCTTTTGGAGAATCCTGACCCCTGCTGCTGCCTCTTTTCTGAGAGCTGTGCCACTATTCTTGGCAAACTGGGCCTCCTCTCCTCTTCAGAGGATCCTCATCAGATTCAGACTAGGAAATCCTTGTTCCGGAGTGGGGAATACAGCAGTCCTTGCCATGTGCTCTGCCAGCTCTGTGGGTAGCTCCTATTTCTCCTTTCTGTCTGTTCAGTCTCAGGCCTCAGAGTCCCTGCTCCCAAGCTGAGAGGGTCCTCGCAGCTGTTCTGTGCTTGGGTCCAGCTCAGTTCCTAGTTCCAGAACCAGTTGCTATTCAAACAACAACATATGCCTTCCCATTCTCAGTCCCAGCTTTTGCCTCTTCCTTCCAACTGTTTACTTATTTCCCCCCAGGCATTTAAAATTTGGGTATCCCACTGATGCACAAATGTTAAAATCCCAGCACTTCATCAGGTAGAAGTTTCTCCATGTGTGTGCACACCTCTCTTTATGAGCAATCATGAGGGAGCAGAACAAACAATGCTGCAGTGTCTGCGCACACCCAAATGTTCCCAAAGTTTGAAGGAGATACAATATTGTGGGAACTGGCTTGGTTGCAGAAAAGAGACTAATCCTGCTGAGTCATCCTGGCATAGTGTGAAGCTACAGATTTCCATCAGTTCTGTCACATCACTTGACTTAGACTGGAAGAAGTCTGGGTCTCTGCTCCATGACAAAAATCTTCACAGCACTGAGACAAAACACTGGACTTTGCTCCCCACAGTGCAAATGTCTGCAAGTATTTGCAGATGACATTTATAACATATCTGGTATTGGCCTCCACGTCTCCTGCCAAAATAGTTTTTTCAAAGTATGCACTTACAATGTGGTTAAACAGCCTGGTTACAACCTAACCTGGGCTGACCACTGTCTACACCAGCTGTTACAGTGGACCACTATGTGGGATACTCACAGGAACAAAAAGTAAATAGCAGATAGAGGTAGTCTGACTCTGGTGAAATCAAGGCATTATTTAGGAGGGAGACAGCCCTGGAAATTAGTCTCTAGTCCCAACATTGCTTGCACATTTTGCCCAAGAAATGTTAAATGCACGCAACGCAGGCAGTAGTAGCATGTGGCACAGCAACAAGGGCACAGGACCTGCCCTTCCTCTCCTTACAGAGCCTCTGTAGCATAGGACCACGCAGTCAGGTCACCTCTTGCTTAGTCTCTTTTCCACAGGGACTCCTCTAAATGGTAAATGTCTACATGTACATGTCTACTTGTGAGCTAATGTCTGAGATCCCACTATTCTCAACTCTATTCATTAGCCTAAATATAGCTATCTACTGAGACATCCTTGGGTCTCTGAGATGTCTGCACAGGCCTAGCAGATACAAATCAGGACTTTTGGTAGTTTGGCACTGAGCACTCAAAAATACCCAAAATAAACACCCAAATGTGTTTAGACAACTGATCCCATCCTAGAGATCTAGATGACACAGACAGTGGAAAATAGAAAGCGTCTCAACTGACTAAAATATCAGTCAGCTTAAAATCACTCAGGTCTCTATGAGCTGTTGACTGCATCTACACTGACTCTTTTGGGAGCTTCAACACCTAATTAAGGTTTATAAGTGGACACTTAGGTTTAAGTGTCTTAATCTGAGAGTTGTGACTTGACGCTATAAATCTATTGCCTTTTTTCCCCAACAGCTTTACTCTGGCAGATAGGACAGCCCAAGCACTTAAACTTTATGACTGAAATTACACCAGCAATTGAATTTAGAGCCATACAGGCCTAAATCTGAACTACTAGCTAATCTAAGCAAGCTAGACTGTCAGAATCTAGCCATTATTTCTGGATGCTTCAAAATCTAAAATTGTTTATTAAATTTATAGTAAATAAGATCAGATGATTTTAGAGCAAATGGAAAGAGCTGTCTGTGAGACTTCTGAGCAAAAGGCTGGATGCCAACATTTAACTGAACTTTCTTGCAGAGGTAAAAAGACTTGTATTTCTATCAAAGCCACTCATTCAAAACGATCACATTATAACCAGCTGCTGTTACTGTCTCATGGCCATTTGGTAGTGCCCATATATAATGATCCCAGTCTAGTTGCCGCACAAGGAGGTTCTATCATCGCAAAAGGTCCATTCAGCTCCCTCACACATAGTTTTTGAAAGGAGGCCAAAAAAAGACCTGTCACTAACACTTTTACTCACCCTTGCAAGTAAAGCCTGAGCCACATTCACTGGATGTTGTGTAAGGGCAAGAAATGTATCTTCCCAAGGTGTTTCATATATTTCTTCAACTTTTAGATTGTCAGTCTGATAGCCTTCCCTGGAAAATCAATGCACAGAAAATGAATACATAAATGAATGGCAGCAGCATTAAAAGAAGCAGTGTCAAGAGACTCTAAGAGAAATAGTAGATTATTTCTCACAAAAATATCTGTGAGTTCTAAAAAGACAGTTGAAAAGACATCAGAGGGGCAGGGAAAATAAGATCTTTTCTACCAGTTCTGACTAAAAGTGTAGTAAGAAAATTTTCCCTGACACACCATAGTTCTGGCAAAAAATCAGCTCTACATGTCTAATCAGTTGTACCTTGAACTCTTTTAATATGATGGCAAGCACTTTTTGCAGGTAAAGATGCAAGGTAGAAAAGTAAAGGTTTTTAGCATGAAAATCTGTGCCTTGTTGCAAACAGACTAACATTGTTGTAGGAGAAAAGTGTAATTAATTTGCACGATTCTTTTCCAAAATAGAAAGACTTCATTCTACAAGCGAAATGTTCATAAACTAAGTGGTTCATCTTGCTATCTGTAAGTTCAACTCCCACTCCTACTGCCTCCTCAGAGGGCTTGAATCTGAAAAGATGTAGAACTGAAACTAACACTCAAAAACTGTGTTAGGGAAAAGAGTGGCAAGATTAAAAGGGCAGATGAAGCTATGCAAATCATCAATGAAATACAGTGTCTTAAGCACAGATGACCCAGACAGCTATATTGGATTTGGGGAGTTCACTATAGGGCAGGCTCAGTTTTGTGCTGTCCCTGAGAGTGAGGAGGTAACTGACGATGTTCAAGGCCTGCTGAAAGCAGAGGCAGCACTTACAGGTAATCTTGGACCCCAGGTTTAGAGCCTGACAGGCACTGGTGGTGGCCCAGGCTAACTGCTTTCAGGTCTGTGTATCCTGCAAAGGACTCCCCTGGCAGGGGAGAGGCCCTCTTCACTGAAGAAGCCAGAAGTTATGAGCTCCAGAGGAGTAAGGTAAGGGTGACAATGGAAGTTAAAAACTTCAGTGAAAAAAATATCTATCAGCCAGGCAAACTGTAGAGGAGAAAGGAGTTCTGGGAAGAACTGGAAAATGAAATATAAATAACAGACAGACAACTTAACTGCATAAGACTCAAAGACAATCATCTTTGGAGGAAAAAGATGTTTTCAGGACAGGAGCACTCCTGTAAGTCATGGGTCAGTGCTGGATGTGACAGGGAAGAAGAGAGATTCTTGTTCTGAAACCTTGTTCTTGCCTCCGCTTAAGTCCTCTTCATGACATAACAGTAGGAAAGAGTTGTTAAGCGTACGAAACAGCTGCTGCTGCGCTTTCTGCTGTCTCACACAGCCCTTTGATCTCCAAAAAATACAAGCAGAGGCCCAGGTTCATTGCTAAGCAACAGGCTGCTTAAACACACACCTAAATTGAAGTGTTGGAGAAGAGAAGACTGAGGGGGGATCTTATCAATACTTTTAAGTATCTGAAGGGTGGGTGTCAGGAGGATGGGACTGGACTCTTCTCAGTGGTGCCCAGTGACAGGACCAGGGGCAATGGGCACAAGTTGGAACACAGGATGTTCCACCTGAATATGAGGAAAAACTTCTTTCCTGTGAGGGTGCCAGAGCAGTGGCACAGGCTGCCCAGAGAGGCTGTGGAGTCTCCTTCCCTGGAGACATTCAAACCCCACCTGGACGCGGTCCTGTGCCCCCTGCTCTAGGTGTGCCTGCTCACGCAGGGGGGCTGGACAAGATGATCTCTGGAGGTCCCAGCCCCTACCATTCTGTGATTCTGTGATTCTGTATGACAAAGTTCTGTTCATGTTACTAGGACTTAAGCTTGTAACAGTTTAAATCCATGTGAGTGTTTTGCTGAAGAGTGATGGGCAATGGAGGTGGTAGTGTGAATCCTCTGCCCAGAATCACCAGTGTGAGTGGAGAGGTCACATGAAGCTAGAGAGCCATCGGTCTTTAGCTGTTTTCTCAGTCTCACCCATTGCCGGTTTGTGCCTGTTCATTTTCTGCAGCAGTTCTTGAGTTTCCCCTTCTCATAACATGGGTATGAATTAGGGAGAGGTGAGGCATCAGTGAAACGTGGGAACATAACACCTGAAGGGATCACTGGATCATCTAATCCCATTATGACCATCATGGGACACCTTCCAACATGGGATGTCTTTCAACATCAGGAAGACTTTACAGAACATCTTCTCCCATGCCAAAGTCCTGGCTTATAGGACAGAATATAGCATCTTCCCCTTGCCCAGTCTAGGAGATTCATTTCTATGTCTCTGCCACAATTCAGCTCAAGTCTGTAGCTGGTAGGCTGGTGTAGGCTGATGAACTTTCCTCAAGGAAAACTTGGGAACTTCTATTCACAATCTGTTCTGAAATTACAGCCCACAAAAAAGAGGGGGAAGCAGAGAATGTTGTTTCCTGTCTGACTGACCGATGGGAAGACTGACACAGAGAACAGTGTTAAAATGTTTCTCCTGCTAATAAAAAGAAAGGATAGGGCAGAACCTACTTGGAGATTTCCTGCAGTCTTGTCACAGTAGAATAAAAGCAGTGTGAAAATCCCAGTTTGACAGGTTGAGGATTCATTTAAGGGCAAGTACGTGATACCTTCTTTTTCATCCTCCTCTAAACATTGCCTTAGCTATCAGTTTCTTTCCAACATCAGTTTTGTTCACTAAATAATTTTTCTGCATTTGGTTTCCTTCTTCAGGTCCTCTTCATCTGCAAGAAGGGTGAGTGACCTGATTTTATATATCCGTATATATGTGCGTCTCTTTGTGTGTATAAACAATATATACAATGTATACATAAATATATGCATTTACACAGCTACTTACTTTCAAACCAGACACCTGAGAAAAGGAAATACAGGATCTTGCTGCTGTAGGATTTACTCTTTCTCGCCCAGTATTCTCCCCACTATTTGTTACATTCACTTCTCACAGCACTGTGAAAATGAGTTTATAAGCATTTGGGACCTGAGAAGTATGGGTATATTCAATCTCTCAAATCAATAGTTTTAGCTGCTGCTTAAAATCTGGAAAGGAATCAGTTGCTGTAACAGTCACTGAAATTGTATTAGAAACTTTGTGAAAAACTTACCCATGATATAAAGGCATCACACACATTCAGTTATTCTATTCAGTTTTACTAAAATCTACTAGGGAAACATACAAAGACTCTTAAGAGGCAGCAAGGTGATGGCACTGACAGCCAGCTGGGTTCTGGGCAAGCACCACCATGGCTGGGAATGGCACCAGCGCTTTGCCAGCTCTTCTTCAAGAGACAGGAAGAAGAGCAAGAAACACAAAATCTCCCACAGATGGGATTCCTCACACCTCACTTCAGATGTCTATAATGTAAATGCCTATGCTTGAGGTAGCTATCCCCAGGCAACTTTACCTGGAGGTAAAACATCTTTCCATTGCCAGATCCAGGGATCAGCCTGACTCATCAAATGCAAGCAATGTGTAATTATATAAGCTAATTGCGGTTGCAATTTTCTCCAGTTGTAACTTTGTTGTTTCAAAGTTTGGAGATCTGTTCAGTTTACTAGAACCACACCTGCTCAGAGAGCAATTCTAAAATTTTGCCTCATGCTTTTTTTACTGACATAATGATTATAATTATCACCTCACTTCAGTTAGCAATGTTTTTGATGTGGCTTCTGAGGGCTCAAAGTTGACTGTACAGGGAAAAATATTCCTTCCAAAAAAATGCTGATTTTGACTTATGTAAAATATTTCATACAAATGTGAATGTCATTCTGCATCCATCACTGTCTTCTTGCAAGTAGAAGATACGTCCAAGCAATCTCAATAACGAGAACAAAGTAGCTCTTATTGAAGCTAACCACAGCAGAGCAGAAACAGTTGATTTTTCCCTCTACTTTCAAAACAACTCCAATATGATCTAATATTCACTTCAACAGTGAAACAGGTCTGAAATATATTTTGTCTTGACCAAAGGCAAAAATTTCATTTGCATGTTATAATCTCAATTATTATCTTATACTAAATGATAATGTGTATTCTATCATAAATTTAAAAACAATTATTGTATTTTATTGAAAGTAGACATAGCATTGGAAGTAAGCAGTTTAGTCTTAGCCAAACTAACCATTTTGTATGTGTGAAGATGAAACATTTCAAGAAGACTGATCCAAATTTTTCATTTTTCTAGAATTTTGAAATTTTTGGCCTCTTATCCCATTTCATATCTCAGAGTTCCTCACAAAATGGAAATTCAGATGAAGCCTGGTGAAGCTTCATAGGGGAAAGTAATATTCAAGTACTCTGAAGTTTGCTCCAATTCAGCTACAACCATTTAGATGAATCAAGAAGAATTATTCTTTCTAAAAACTGGATGATCTTAAAAATTTGTATCATTGTGGCATTCCATTAAAAAATCCATATGATACAAACTGAACAGACTACTTGAATTATTATTACTGAGAAGACATAAAAATCCTGAGCTTTTTGCACAGAAATAAATGAAATGATAGCGCTTTACTCAGGTCTTCTCTCTGAGTTTCTCAATATGACTTGGAAAGCTAATAAATTTAAGCCCCAGAAAGATCAATCCATTATTGGTATTTTCAGTAATTTTAGAAAATGGTAATGAAAAATCAATTAAATGAAAGCACTCAAAACAAAGTACTTAGATGTTATCTCAGACTCCATTTATAAAGACCAAAAAGCAAAACCTTCCAGCAATCATTAGCATCACAGATCTTTTTACTAAGTTCATTTAAAACCTAGACTTACACCTAAAGACTTCTCATGAAAAAGATCTTCCTTCTGTCTAAAATTTCCCAGAAGTATAGATGTTGAAGCACTGTATAAATGGAACAATTAAAAGGAAGATTAAAAAAAAAATTAAAGAATCTATTTCCTTCATAACTGCTCCTATAACTGCTCTGAAGTTCCTCTGAGTCTCATTTGACTTCCCCAATGAATTTTTAGTCTTATTCTAGTATCAGCATCAGTCACAATCTCTCCCTGCAGAGTAACACATCTATTCTCAGGGAAGAGAAGGTCAGACAGATACAGACTCTTCTAAATCAAGCCAGAAATCTTGTGAACTAGTTATGCATTTTGTTTTCCTTCTTGCATTCCCACAGCCGTAGGGAAGACACAGCAGGTAAAGAGGTACTCACTGCGCAGAGAAAAATATCACAAAGATTATAAACTCAGTTAAGCCTTGGAATTGTCATGGAAGTCAGGTGTATTTAAATAAGCAGAAATCACATTTATTGGAAAAAATAGGTTTTGTTTTGGGTATTTTTTTTCCAGAGACAGTTTAGGACTGCTTTTTTTTTTTTACTGAGTGTAACATAATAAACAATTATTTTTAAGATTGGAGTGATCACAAGCAGTTTATAGACATAGGTAATTTTGCTGAAACAATCTTTATGAGGAAAAATAGCTATATTTGCCCAAAAGAATGGCTTTATTTATTTGAAAATGAAATGTCTTAAATTTTTGAAGGGTTACCCAAGCTCTCACCTTCCTAGATTTCAAACTGTATGCAAGGGACCCAGAATTGATCCATCTTGAGTTTAAAAGCTCTTTATAGCTCTTGCAGTTTGGACAACTCTGCTGCTGAAACAGTTGAATCAATATGATCTCTACAGTTGTCTCATGTACAAGTTGCAGTTAACAGAAATAGAAAAGAGTCAGCACAGTTTGTATTTTATTGCCAAAACAGTTTCCCAGCTTGATTAGCCAATAATAAAATGTGGCAAAACACCTTCTACTGCCTTTGATGGCCAAAACCCTACATTCCACCCTCTAGGAAAGGACCCAGTCACAGCAACACATATTTGATTTCTCCTACTTGGGTCTGGATGCTGAGGCAAGGTGAAACCTTCACTTCACGTACGATGCAGCAGCTCGTCTCTGATGGGCAGAAGTTTTGAGAACACCTGAAGTTCAATGCTCAGCACCTGCAGTTGTCTCCATTTCAAAGCCACACACACTGTGGGCTGTCAAATGTTTGATTTGTATTCAGCAGCCTTATTTAATTGCCTTCAACTGCTTCTATATTAACAACTGCATAGTCACTCTTCTCTTAGACAATTAAACCAATGGTGCCTAGGGAGTGCAGAGGAAAAGAGAGTTCTCCAGCTGTGAACCAGCATAAGAGAAATAGAGAGAAATAGGGAGAGAAATACAGCACAAAGCCAGGCCATGCTCACAATAGACTCTAAAATGTCTGCAAAAGGCTTAACAAGCTTTAAGAACCAAGAAAAATAATAGAAAGAATAAACCACAAAATAATCTACAAAAACCTATCAAAGAAGCAAAGATTAGTTCCATTATGCTGTCCACTATTGACAATACTGTGCAATCCATGGCTGGCATACTGAAAGTCTTAGTGCCTAGAAAGAAAGTCAATATGGAGTGAAATCACCTTGTCCCTTTGTCACTTAGAATTGCTATAGTTCAACTTACATAAGGCCCTTAGCTATTTTATACTGATTGGCAGCAAATCTTAAACCATCCAGAAGTTAGACGTGAAAAGACATACTAAATTATAAAATCCATCTGCTTATTTTTACAGGATCGTTTCCTAATCTATTACTCTTCATTAAAAGGATTACAAACCATTGCCTTACATGACTTTGAACTCAAAATCAGCCTGTGTTTTTTTTGAACATTTAGGAATGTGGTTTCAGTACAAAAGCAGCAAAATAATGTTGATTGCCTTACTTTCTAAATGTATGGTACCTTACAAGCCTTTAAAGAAAACCAAAAGAAGAGCCATTTATTCCAAATTGCTGGATGGAAACTTGACATCAACACTATTTTAGTTCCAAGACTGGACTGAATCACATTTCATGCTCTCCTTACCTTCTAGATAGTTTATTTAAAACTTTCAAGGGTTTGTACACTGGTTCCATTTCCAAATTGCAACTGAATGAATGGACTCAGGGTGTATCTTTGTACTGAGCTGTACTTCTGCTCCTTTGCCAGCTGTAGATGGAGCGTGATGCAGTGTCTTCTCAGGTGCTTCTACCCACTCATGATGGGAGAATAGAAATATTATGATAACTCAGTAGTGAGGAGTAGTAGTTTGTGAGGTGAAACATGACGTGATAAATGCCCTTCAGCCCAATTTGTTCATGGGTTTGTTGATACTATTTAGCAACTGACAGTTTGGGGCTTTGAGCTGTCTATTTGGATGACTGTATTCTTTCAGCCTTTGAAGGAAACACGGAAGGTAGGTGGTTTGATGACCTGGACAATGGCTTCCCGTTATAGTAAATGGGAGCTGAAGGTGATTTACACAGTTTACATTTAGATTACAGATTTACAGGTTAACATTTACAGAGTTTATAAAAAGAGCATGCTGTAAGTGTCATAATGAGATGTTAAAATAATCCTTCCTCTTTTTCTGTCAGCAGCATGATTCCCAACCTTTCATCTTTCACTAGCGCCTCATCTTTTTTCTGACAGTCATTGTTGACTTTGTTCTCAGTATATACATGGGGCAGTCGGTTCCCCCATTCTTTCCCTGAAACAAAAAATTCTCACTTCCTTTTCGGTGCAAAAACCCAGGTAAATTTGGAATTCAGGGTACACAATCAATGAATGAAACAACACATAGCTTCTTGATCACCACTACTTGCAGTGCTCTGCAGGACAGCATCTTACTCGGCAATCAAATAAGCTTCTGTTTGAACTTCTTGCTTCCTTGGGACAACAACTCTGACTCAGTTATGACTCTGTGATGCCATGTATACTGATCACATAGTTCGATTTGGAAAAAAATCCAGATGAGTCATCAGCAATCTGCTAAACTCTGAATGCACTTGCATACACAGCATCAGTATTACAACTGCTCTGAACATGCTGGGCTCTGATATGTTTTATAGAACTACTTCTGAATAAATTGTTCTGCTAACAATCACTTATTTATTCTGACCTTCATATCTCAAGTTCCATACTCTTCACCTGACAGTAAAATAACTGTTAGAACAACAAACTGACTATGGTGTAACGTAATAGAAACTACTATGCATTTCTGTATGCTGAGGCTAATTGCATTTACAATTACCAACCAGCCACTACAAGGTGTAAGTTTATACCCCATCAAGAAGTTCTAGTCACATCAGAAGCCACAAGTCCATAATTTAGGTTATATAGCCACTGGAAGCCCTCTGCAGAACTATATTTCCAGTAACTTAAAACAGCTTTATTTTTAATATTTTATACTAACACAGACCTGAGCCAGGATCCATGGTCTGCCTTCAAATCTACAAAGAGTTGTTTACAATGCTTCTCTCCGGCCTGGAGCATATCTTACATCCCTTCCTAAGCAATTCTTAGGACTTTTCCATTGTCTTCAGAGAATATTTCTTCCTCCCTGTACTCCACTGCTACATCTTCTTTCAAAGGTCCTGGTGTTCCCACTACACTTTCCAAAACACACACTACCACCTGCAGATGCTCTACTTTCTGTCTGGCTTTTTACCTCCCCACTGTAATGGCAAGTCCTCTGCTGCTCTAAAGGATACAATAATTCTTCAGCTTAAGCAACTTCATACTTTCTAACCAAATTCAGAAGAAGTTCTATTCCCACAATGTTTGCAACCAGCTGGGTGCTGAATTCCATTAATTATTAAAGTCAACTAACAATTCTTCAGTATTTTATTCAAGACTGCCTTGAGTCTTACCCTACTGCTAGAACCATACTGATGTGCCTGTGTGTCTGTGTTTCTGCTGATGTTATAAAGTGTGTTGAATTTATGACTCATCTCCATTTTAAAGGTAGTCAATACGCATACATATACACAAAGATCAAAAGACTTGTCATCACTTAACCATTTCAAATCCAGTTTATTTGCTATTTGATGACAAACACAAAAGCCTTATCCGATCATAAATGCTGAATGCTACTGACCATGGCTCATTTTTGAAGTTTCATCACAGTAGGAAGCTTGAGTCAGAAACTGTTTGTGCTTTTATTGAAGATCTTAATGTGTAACAGGTATTTCTTATTAAGTGATGTGAAGTATAAGAGAAGGAACAATATATTCTACTTGTTCATATATCAGATTCTGTGTCAGCGAGATAACTGCATCCTGACATAACAACCAGATTTCAGAAGTGCATGTCACTGTTAACTTTTGCTTAAGTTGATGGCACCTGCATGTGCAAACTGTGTTTCAAAAATCAGATGCTGTGATGCATTCCTAAATCCACTGAGGTCAATGAGAGGCCTCTATTTTTGGTGGAACAACTTCAAGTCCTATGGAAATGACTTTTCAAGTTGTACATTCCTGAATGTCAAATTGTTCAAGATTAAAGAAATTCTGATACTTCATCAGTAATTTTTGCCATGCATTACAATTGAAAAATACCAAATGTCAGAACTTCCTAGTGAGCACATTTGCTTCTGAAAAGTTCAATATATTATATTTTTGTATTTGTGTTTTTTATTTATTTGTTTGTTTACATTCTCATTCTAGAATAGGTTTTACAGATTACTTCCATCCTAAAAATACCTACTTCACTTCATTGACATAAGTTACAGACAC
>VZTV01020898.1:0-11715 GCA_013400875.1 Anhinga rufa | reverse complement strand
TCTAAATTACAGCCTTTTTGGCAAATCAATAACCATTTACATTTGGAAAACAGTAGTCCTCATCAAAAGAGGCCAGGTTGTGGGAAAGTAATTACTCTTCATGTGGAAGGGAACAAGAAACCAAATCATTGAAAGAAAGACGCATTAATGAACCCATTTTCCACAGCTTTGCAGATGAGGGGAAAAATAACTTGGCTCAATATGACATTACAATAACCATTTGTATCATGAAACAGACAGGAACTTAGTTCTTCTAAGTTGAACCTAGTATGAGGTTTGACATTATTCTTTAAAAATAAGGATAAACAGTTCAGGCCTCTAGTCCCTGGAAACACTGAAAACATTTGGCTTCATTGCTGTCTCTAGAGTCTGGAAAGATCCCTTTTGAATCGCTGTCAAATGGGAACAGTAAATGTTTACTGATTTCCAGCTATAGTATAATATTTTGCTTCCAAGCTTTTTTTTCCCAAAATATTGAATTCTCTAGCACCAACACTTAGCCTTTCAAACATATTTTTTTTGACTAGCATTTCAGGGCTATAAAATATGGCATCAACACCTAGGAAAGTCATGAAAATAACACTTAACCATTACAGAGAGTTCTTTTTACTTTAATACATAGCTATTCACATTTCCATGTCAAACAGTAAATCAATGGAAGCATATTCTAACAGGCTGCATTTTGTTGATTAACTACAGAAAGGAAGTTTTGAATCAATAGCAGAAGTGACTTTAATCTCTGAAGTCTAATTCTAGATATAATGACCACTGTATATTTGTATCTTCAACCTTCAGGCGAGTTCACATGGACAAAACTGTCACAGTTCCACTGATGACTGGTACTTACAAGGGGTTTTCTATGCCTTTTTCCATGAAAAGGAATGTAAAATGAAAATGGCTTTTTGGGGGGTGGAGTTTCATTTTCTTAGCTTCCTACTTCGCACAGACATCATCTGGCAGACAACAAATAGCAATATTTGGTATGTTCTAACTACTGTACAACAATGAAAAGAATAACAGGTTGACCTAACATAACTATTCTCATAAAATGTCCTCCAGCTACATTTTGTGTATGAAAAATCATGTTAAAAACTACACAATAAGTAACTTCAAAAAAGGCACTGATTGGGAAATAAATTGAATAAGGTTTCCCAACAGTTTAGATTTATGTGTCTTCTCTTGGATTATTTCAAAACAAATTCCCCAAGGAGGAAGCAGCATTTACGTAAAGTAATTACAGAAAAATGTATGGGACTCTCATATTCCCTTCTCCATGAGATTTGCATGGTAAACTTCCATGTGCCATTTTACTAATGTCTGGTAGGAAACAAAAAACATCTAATGAGGTAGTCAAATTCTATGGCCAGGACATTTTAGTTTACCCATGTGTAATGATAATAACATACAAAGTAATTATTTTATTAATTCATTATTTAAAATAAAACTCCTTAGCTTTATAATACTTTTTTGAGTGAAGCAGCAGATCCAAAAATACAAGCCCTGTGATTTCATAAGATGTTCAGGGGAATTATAAAGAGCATGGAAGATGTTTTCACATCCCTATGAGCCAACATATGTTGTCATTTCCAGCTGTAATTGTTTAATGTGAAAAACAATAGCTTTCAGTTAACACAGACTTATACAAGACAGCAAAATTATTTCCACTCATCACCTCTGTAATGCATGTGTAGGAGTGGGAATAGTTATGAGCAGCTTATCTTCTCTTTTTAAATTTATTTAATATAGAAAGTAACTACTGATTGAGTTTTCAGTTCATAGAAGAACTGGAGGCTCTTTGAATTAAAAAAAAACAACACAGACCATCCAAATCCTGGCATCCCATCCCACTACTCTGAACTGTGCAAAGAAAACACAAAAGTCAATTTAAGTGACAAAAAAAGTTGTATATCAAGCTTTTTAAATGAGAAAAATGCAAGTCATGTAAAGCTCTTAACAAAAGCCTTTCAAAGTAATTTCCCTTTCAAATATCCAGAAGAGCCCTCTCAAAAGTGCTTCTCTGGTAGACTGAAATACAATTCCCCAAAATTGAATTTATCTCTTACAATAGCTTCCTGTTCTCCTGCCGATCTACATATAGATATTGTGTCGCTATGACTTACCCAGTTTCTACATTGATATAGTTAGATCAATAGTGACATCTATAACCACTACACTGGTCTGAGACTATCAAATATAATGTCATTTGCTTTGTTATACAGTTAAACTATATCTACCTAATTTATCATTATTCCCAAGTTGTTGAAGTTGCACCACATTGCAGTCTGTCTTGTTAGGCATTTCCATGCAGTGTATTCCAGCCGTAGCTTTTCCTGTCCACTTTTCCTATCCGCTTTTCCCATATATAATTATTGTAGCAAGCAGAAACTGGCACTGGTGAAGGACCACCATACTTAGCCCACCATTTAAGACTATGCTCCCACCTAGCTTCAGTGGACTCATAATTTATTTTACCTCTAGTGCAGTGTAGTGGAAAAGCAAGGTTTGTTTTTTCCCCAAATATACAGGTTAAGTTTCACCAGAAATGTCTGCATGTTTCTGCTCTTCTGGTTTTTTAACAGCATCATATAAGTGGAGTACCAAACCAGTAATGGTCAAGTGAATTCTCCCAACTGTAGACTTTAGTCTCTAAGGATGTCAACCAAGAATCTTTCATGAGCTCTTTCTCATGCATACAAAATTTTCTGCTGACAAAAAGCCTATGTCAACAATCTTTAGCAACTGCATAGCTATACCTGTTAGTAATTTTCCTGTGTTGCACTACTTTTACTGTTAAATAATTTCCATTTCAAAATGGAACTAAATCTCTATGCTGTACTCTTCCTTGTAGCAGGTATAATATTTTACAAGTAGCATTGTGCATCACAAAAAAAACCCTTAAGATATATTATTTATAGCTTAAAACAATACTGCTGCCAAATGGTGCTTCCTAACTCTTAAAGAGGATTTTCGGATGTCAAACAAGTACAGTTAATATCTGTTTGTCCTCAATAAACACTATTGCTCTTGAAAGCTATTGCTAGTATTAACATGCACCACTGAAAAACTTATGTGGTGGCCAATCCTTTTAACTTTAGTACCTTTCACTGGTTTTGTATTTCAGAGAAGTGAGTTTCTATTAACAACAGCTGAATGGAAAAGTTCTGAAATCTTATCATAAGACCTGTTATTTGAAGGACTGTAGTGGTCATCTATTTTGTACTACACTCTGTATGAACACTAGTATATGCTACAAAAAGTATGCTGTTTTGGGGCTCATTCTTGGACAAGTTGTCTCCTTTGAGACAAATACTTTTTAAAATACCTTTTAAACAACAGAATATCTCCAAAGAGATGGGTGGAATCTGCTTAATTTGGGAACATTTGCTAACACTTTTCAATGAAGTGACCAAAACAATGAAAACATTTCTCTCTTAACTTCTTAACACTAACTCAACCTTTTTGCTGACATTTTTTATTTGCACATTAGTGTAATTTCAAATTCAACAACCTCCTTTGGACATAAAAAGCAAATTCAGAAATTCAGAAAGAAAAGACTTAAAAGCTTAATGGGATGGAACAAGTAAAAATATAGTTGTTTTCAGGTTTTCAAGATTCTGTTTTGATGGGTACCTCAGACTGCCTCACCAGAAGCTGTCTCATTAACTAGAATCATGTCACTCATGACACTCAGTAAAACACTGTAAAAGCAGTTCTCAAATATTTTAAAGGAGTTGCAGATCGGTCATGACTCAGCATATATAAGTATGTTGTTGCCACAGCCATCAAAAATTAACTTAATTTATCTAACCAAATCAATTCACAAGACACAGAATTATGATTTTAACTCAAGATCAGGCATTATAGTGAAACATCCCACTTAACTGGCTATTCAGATTAAGTCTCTCTCAGTCTATTTGAATCCATTGCATTTCTGATAGTTCCTGCTTTGTTTCATCAGCATGCTTTGTGTTGAAAATGGATTGGATATTTAAACTGCATTATAGTGGCATAAATATAGCCACAACATTGATTTTGTTGATTAATCTAGTTAGTTCCTAGTGTAGGATCAGTACTGAAAAACAGCAATGCAACCTTTTCTGCTGAGTTAAAAAATTGTTGAGACCATCCTTTGCTTTGGCACACCATGTTCAAGCTGTGTGTATCCAAATAAATTTCTGATTTTGCTTTTTCTCTACATAACTCATAATAACTGTCATGACTAAATATAAAAGCTAATATTACAAAGCTGCAAAGAAAAATGAAACAAAAAAGGAAATATGCTATGCATAACTATAGTCTAATGTACTTGATTGTAAGAATTAATTTTATATACATTTTTCTTTCATCAGCTTGGAAAATGTGGAGGGTTTTGGGTGACATTTAGTGCTTTGGTAGAAGCTGTTTTGATTGTTCTCTTATCTCTTCCAGATATATCAAACGGGAGAATTTGTTTATATAAAGCCTTGTGAGCTCATTCACCACCTGTAAAACTCTTTAACACATAAGCAGAACATTGTATCAATCTTTATTTTAAAAATTACACATTTATAAAGTTTTCTTTGTTCTAAGTGTTTTTAAACCATACGTAGTAGTTCATCACAATTAAGGGGAGTAAACATTATCACCCTCTTTTTATAGACAGGATAACTGAGGCAGCAGAGCACTAACCTATATTAAAAGAAGATGGAACTTGTGTACTGGTTTTGGCTGGGATAGAGTTAATTTTCTTCATAGCAGCTTGTTTGGGCTATGTTTTGGATTTGTGACCAAAGCAGTGTTGATAACACACTGATGTTTTACCTACGGCANGGGTGGCATTTGGAATGATGGCATTTGTCTTCCCAAGTAACCCTTACGTGTGATGGATCCCTGCTCTCCTGGAGATGGCTGAACACCTGCCTGCCCATGGGAAGCAGTGAATGAATTCCTTGTTTTGCTTTGCTTGCTCACACAGTTAGAGTGAGTGAGCAGCTGTGTGGGGCTTAGCTGCCTACTGGAGTTAAACCACAAACCCTTGTCACTCCATTTCTGATGACTGAATCTGCTGGACAATACATTTATTGTCCTTCTAAATGCCCTTATTACTTTTCTATTTTCAATATATTATGTAAAGTAGTTTGAAAAAATTAGTTCTTTAAATTTCAGACCAGGACAGAACTAAAATACATGGCTTAAGAACAACTACATAGTCCAGCTTTGTCAGTATAGTGTTGTCATCAAAATATTATCAGATAGATTGCTACAATTATTCCAAGGTCTTGAATGGAAAACAAAGACGTTATTTTTTTCCCCAAAGTGATTTTGCATCACTGATAATCACAGAATCACATATAATAATATGAAACATCAGGTTAAGTTTAAGCCAAATGGCAGAATCACACACAGAATATGGATTTTTTAGTATTTTGGTAGTCTATATTCAACACAAATACTCTAGTGTTGCAGACAGGAGTTATAGAGAAAAAGAGACTACATGAAGGAAAAAAATCCTGCTTTATGCAGATGAACTGCAGTAACTGTCTTTTATCAAGGAAGTCTTGATAGTGGTCCCCTGAGCATTCATCAGTCCAGCTGCATGTGTCATCTGAGTGACATTTCTTCTTTATTGGACTCCTCAGCACCTTTGGCCCTGCCTTGGGGAATAAAAGAATAGAAAATACTCCCTGTTTTGGAGAGCTGACTTCCTTACAGCCTACAGATGTCCACGGTCCACCACTTGTATTTACTAGAGTACCACATTGGTACTGTATTGTATGAGTCACCTCAGTGAAGTCAGGAAATGCCTCTCAGAATGGTTCCAGAAGCTGTCCTAGACTAAATACAGAGAAAGGATTAAATATGCAGTTCTAGGTAGTCAAACTTTTTTTCATTGATAGCACTTTATTTAAATTTAGATGCTGCAAAAGATAGGCCTTTCCTTGCATAGCTAACTTTTATATGACAACTTGAATTATTTTTCCTGTAGATTCATCTAATCTGAAGTTCTGACCTGAAATTCCTAACTGTGAAGCATCACAGAATCACAGAATGGTAGGGGTTGGAAGGGACCTCCAGAGATCATCTTGTCCAACCCCCCTGCGCGAGCAGGCACACCTAGAGCAGGGGGCACAGGACTGCGTCCAGGCGGGGTTTGAATGTCTCCAGGGAAGGAGACTCCACAGCCTCTCTGGGCAGCCTGTGCCACTGCTCTGGCACCCTCACAGGAAAGAAGTTTTTCCTCATATTCAGGTGGAACCTCCTGTGTTCCAGCTTGTGCCCATTGCCCCTTGTCCTGTCATCGGGCACCATTGAAAAGAATCCAGACCCATCCTCTTGACACACACCGTTCAGATATTTATAAACATTGATAAGATCCCCCCTTCGGTCTTCTCTTGTCCAGGCTGAACAAACCCAGGTCTCTCAGCCTTTCCTCATAAGGGAGATGCTCCAGTCCCTTGATCTTTTTTGTGGCTCNATTGGCCTTCTTGGCCACAAGGGCACAGTGCTGGCTCAGGGTCACTTGCTGTCCACCAGCACTCCCAGGTCCTTCTCAGCAGATCCACTTTCCAGCAGGTCAGCCCCCAACCTGTACTGGTGCCTGGGGTTGTTCCTCCCCAGGTACAGGACCTTGCACTTGCTTTTGTTGAATTTCATGAGGTTCCCCTCGGCCCAGCTCTCCAGCCTATCCAGGTCCCGTTGGATGGCAGCACAGCCTTCTGGCGTATCAGCCACTCCTCCCACCTTGGTATCATTGGTGAACTTTCTGAGGCTACACTCCATCCCTTCGTCCAGGGCGTTGATGAATATATTGAACAGGACTGGACCCAGTACAGACCTTTGGGGGACTCCACTACTCACTGGCTTCCAGCCAGACTCTGCCCCATTGATGACAACTCTCTGGGTCCTGTTGTTAAGCCAGTTCTCAATCCACCTCACTGTCCTCTCATCCATCCCACACTTCCTTAGTTTGTCAAAGAGGATGTTATGGGATACAGTGTCGAATGACTTGCTGAAGTCAAGCAAGGCATTCTTGGTCTAAGTTTTCTCTATACTGACTACATGAAGCACTGATCTGGAGAGAGGAAATACTGAATCACTACTCAAATCTTAACAGGTTGAACTGACCTCTAAAAGTGCAGCTACCTGTCCATTGTGTCTACAGGGAGGCTAGGGTAACCTGGCTGCCAAAACCACTGTTTGAATTACATGTGGTGCTCTGGGCACATGACACTATGAACTGGGAAAATCTGCACACATTTGATGCAATGTCAGCTGTAGCTGAGGAGAGGTCAAGATTGGGAAGACTGCTCAAAAATATTTTATCAGCTGAGGTCTTCTACTCTTGTGGATTTTGGAAACCAACAGGTATGCATTTTCCTGCTAATCTTTAGCTATTTTCTAACCCTTATATTAAACCTTTATAGAGACTTTTCTTCAGGGTTTACAGGGTGAGATAACAGCTATAATTTTATAGAATTAGAACCTTTGAGCTCTGAAAAAGAAGTTCCATGGTTAAAGCTAAGTCTGTAGTTTCATGATATAGGGACAACAGTACTGATTCAAAGTGTCTCCTTCTCCCTGGAAGATTTTCAACTCCACATCATAGCATAAAATTTTTGTGGGAATATTTCATGAACTAGTTCAGTAAACAGAGCTGAAACAGAGGGGCAGGAGCAACCAAGTCTATGTTCACACCCTGGCTATCCTTCCTTAACTTCATTCCACAGAATGCCCTAAGCCACCTTCAGGCAGCACAAGGTAACGGTGGAAAACCTTTGTTCTTGAGCTTAGGGCCATTGCTTACAGCTAGTGATAGTCCGGCCAGAATTTTAAAGTAAGTAAAGTAAGGTTTGTGACACCTCAATTAACTGCCATTATCACCTCTAAGAAATGATAGAAATAAAGTATTTAACTGATTCATCAAAGACATGCTGCTGGTCTTATTACCACAATAGCCAACATAAATGCTGCGTTCTGTTGCCACTCTGATTCAGCTAAGTGCCAATGAATGAACCAAAAAAGGGAAATCACTTTCTTATGCTAAGAGGTGAGAACACTGATTTCATGGAGGTCATGGAAAAAGTTAAAGAAAGAAGTTGTTGTAGCAGAATTAGTTTATAATCCTATCAGTGAGAAAAAGTTATTATTTTTCAAGTAATAGTTTATTAAATAGTAACCAGATTTAAATTTAATAATTTTAAATAAATTGAAAATAAATTTCATCAATGTTGAAGTGAATGTCTGGTGACATAATATTTAATCATCATGTGAATAATTGTGAACATATTTGCTCCTTTGCCACTATGTTTTTTTCTGAAATACTCCTTCCAACCTCTGAAGTGCTGTTTACTGTATTTATGAAAAATAGGAATATCACAGTGATGGAGGGAAGAAGGGGGATGTTTCAAAGGCTTAAGTTTATTTTTTTATGACTCCTGATACAGAGAGACAGGTAAACATTTGTTATAGTTTTGGAGTTACCCTATTTTTTAATGCTAAACACATGCTTCAATTGTTTGCTGAATCCCAGCCCTACAACAGAGCTGTCATCACATCTTGTTTGGTAACCAAACAAATGCAGCAACCATTTTAAAGAACAAATTCTTGAACCTTCGTGTTCTTAGATATTACTTACACATATTTTACTTTATAGGTTTACTACATATTTATCGTCTCAAAATGAAGTGGACTAATGTCGCTTGAGAGTTAAAATTTCTTCTTTTAGATAATTTTGGTCAGGATTGAAACTTCCTTTTTTCCCACTAATATTTTTCCAAACTTTTAGCCAGAAGTTTCCTCACCCTCAGTGCTTTATTTGCCTTATGGCTTTTGTTCAAGTCTTATGATTACTAAAAGGTCCATTCACACAACAAAGGGTATTCTCAACCACTCAAAACAGCTATTTCTGAGTCACTGCTCAGTGAGTTACTCACAGCTTATACTTCACCTGGGCTAGTCCTGTTTATCAGTGTGCTAACACTACTGTCTTCCAGAACTCCAGTAATAATTCCATGCAGCAGTCCTACTTCTTCAAAGCTAGCTGGGTATCTCTGAGTTTCCTTTTGTTAACTTTCTTCACTCCAGCCATCACTCAGTTTCTTTCAGCATTGTCCAACAAATACTTATATCTTTCCACTCATGCTTTCACTGATTTATAAACCATCACTGCTGATTTTCTATGTGTACTCTTTGCTTCCTTCTCCTTTCCCTCTCTCCTATTTTTTCCATCAGTATGATTAATGAATATATCCATATTTCCCACTCCTTCACATTCAGTTTCTCTCTCAGAAGTTATTTTTTCTACTCCATGGCCTTGGCAAAATCTGAATATCTGCTACTTCTGCCCCTACTCTTGGATAGCATCCTGCAACAGTAATACCTCCCTTCCTCTGTCATTTCTTCCCAGCTCTGACCTAGCACCTCATACATTCACAACTCTAAGCACCTTTCATGTGCCAGACCAGCTTTCAAGGGCCCCTTTTCCTGCCTCTGTTTCTGTCACTGCACAAGAGCTTACTGATTCTTTTCAAGAAAGTTAAAAAATGTAATCTGACTTTCCTGCTTCTCTTGGTTTCTCTTACAATACCTCTTCTGATGTCTTTTTTTCCCCCTATCAATCAGAGCTACAGAAGCTTCTTCTCTTCTCTTCTGTAATACCTGTAATTGTTTCATTTACACCATCACTTTTCCCAAAAACTCCCTTGGACTTACACCTATCATCTTCCTTGTTAGCCTTTCTAAAAATTTTATTCGTCCTCTGGCTCATTTCAATCAAAATACAAGCATCTCATGATCTTTTCATTTTTAAGAATGCAGCCTTAACTCTATATGAATGTCCATGTATTAATGTCTTCTTTCATTAAATACACTATTTTCAGTCACTACCTAAGAGTGCTAGAATTCCATCTTTAAACTACAACTACCTTGTCATTTGAAAAAGAAAAAAAAACAACCACCAAACAACAACAAAAAGACCATAGAAAAAACCCAGCTAAACACTAAACCATAATATTGGCAGAATCTTTTAATAGTCTTTCCTGGAAAAAAAAAGATGGGAATACTGAAAATGAATAAATGTTTGCTTTTACAATTTTTAATATTATTTTAAGAATAAACTTGGGTAAATGTAATAAACTAAATGAAAATTTATACTAGACTAAAAATATTTTTTCTCCATTTTTGTAAGCACAAATTAACACATGGTTTTAGTTTTGCTTGATACAAAGTTTTTTTCTATTTCTTTGTTTATTCTATTTACCAACACAATAGTTTCCCAATTTATACTTTCTCTAAATAGACTTTAATAAAATTCTACTCCCCATTATCTCTAATGATCTCTTCCTAAACAGAAATCAGAATTACTTTTCTTGATTTCTCCACTGCTTTTGACACAGCCTATTAGGCCTTTCTTCCTAAAATGTATCTTTGTTCCTCTTCTGAAATTCAATCCTTTTCCATTTCTTCTTATTGTCTAACAATTCTTCATTCAGAGGATTTCTTTGTTCATCCTCATCTAGATGTTTGGTTCTCAATTGTCCTCTTTTTTTTTCTCCCTACATGCGTGTTACATGGGCAGGTTTACTGGCAAATTTAAATTCAGATACTCTTTTATATGCTGAAAAGCTACAAATCTACCTCCCTACTTCAAATCTAACTGTTCTGTCCAAACCAAATAAATCTGTTTTCAACACTTCTTCACTTATTTTTGGTCTTCAATACAAGGCCAACATGAAGAAAACTAGCTCAATCTTTTTCTCTAAGCCATTTGTACTGCCTTTTATCTTGATCTCTGTGAGCACCTCCTTTCCCATCTCACTTCTCTCCAGCTTTCTTCTCATTTAGGACTCATCTGGAGTTGTCTCTGTATGCTGAAACTCATGTTATTAGTGAATAATATAGTGTTTTCCTCTCCATAACAACCCTGAGATTTTATTTTCTTAGCCATTCCTTCAACTAAACTTTTTGTCCATGTTGTTGTTGGCTTTTGATTTGTTAACTGATAACTTGATTTTCTAACCCTAACACATACAAGCATATCTGTTGTCATACATTAGCAGAAAATCCTACATTATTTCCTAGTCATTGCTTCAATCATATCACTTCAATCACATTGTATCAAGTAGAAACATTTTTTTTTTCAGGATTAGCCAACACACATTCTTATAATTACTCATACAGTGGAAAGTGATCCTCAGAAGTATTCAGGAAGATAGTGTGTTCTCTTTCTTTAAAGCCACTTTAAAATTCTTCTCTTCTGTGTTGCCTATGAGATACTTCAGTTCAGCTAGAGAAAAACCTCACAGAACCCACTACCAATCCCACTGACCAACACTGTCCTATGTTTCCCATCTTCTCTTCCATCTAAATTTCCCTGCTCTTTGCTCTGTATTTATTTTGTAGGCCTTTTGGGTCCATATTTTGGCCCTCCAGTGACCATATTTTAGCATTACCTTTCTATACCACCTAGTGTAATGGAGTCCTGGAAAGTTCAAAGAAAATATAAAGAAATATTTTGTCTTGATCTGCCTGGTCAGTACCTTCGACACAGTGATTTCTGAAAGCTATAAGCTAGAATTCAGTCCATTAGATTTAATTTACAGATTGACTTAAAAAGAGTATTAGGGAAATAGCCCATACTCAAATTCAGTGATTCAAAGGAATATATTTTTTAGTAATTTAGAGTGGCTTTTTAAGCAGACTTCTTCCGATAATGTTTACATGCTATAAAAAAATGAA
>VZTV01020895.1:0-14609 GCA_013400875.1 Anhinga rufa | reverse complement strand
CACTTATCTCACTGACTTCATAGAAGTTGGTTAAAGTGATTTTAAGCTGCTCAACCAGCCATATAATGTAATGCTTGTTCATTTCTTAAACAGATGTTCAGTATTGCACTGTCAAATTAGTTACTCACTGATCTATCCGTTTATTTTCTAGATCACAGCTGGGAGTTATAAAAACACTGAAGAACTGAACTAACCTTGTAGCTTTTTTCAAGCCTTCATAAGCAAACCACAGTTCTCCATCCTCATTTAAATGTTCCAAGTCCTCCACAGAGAGTCTAGAATACAAGGCAGTATCATAGGTGTGCAGGTGAACAAAATGCATTTCTTAAGCTTTTTTAAAGAGACCTCAGAACAAAATTACCTGCTTCTTATACCTTCAAAATCATAACTTTCAAGAAGCTGTTTTGTAACTTCTGACATCTTTTCTGGAAAAAACAAAGTTTATTACATGACTAAGTTTCTCCACGTGTTTCAAATTAAGTTTCATTATAAAAATCAAACCAAACTCTTCATAAATCTACAAGGTTCTTTCCTGGTATTCAGTAAATATACCTGATTTACTTTAAGAATATGATGAGGAACTTGGTTCTACTTCTGGACATGTAAAGTGCACTAAATAGGTATACCACGAATATTGTTTTTTTTTTCTAGACTCATTAAACTTTCAATGCAAAGTTACATCTTTCTGTTCTGAATCTGGACAACTGCTAGAGTTGTACAGATGACTTGTCATCTAGTGCTAGGTTACTACATTAAGTGCTACAGATACAGGTTTGCTCTACGACATTGTTAGCATTGAACAAAGCGCACAACAGTAGTGCTTCTTATTAGTACCTTTTCCCAAAGAGAACCCAAGTCAGACAGTTAGTTAAGCGTATTTGACATTTATTGGACCTAAGGCTAAAGACAGGATGAATGAAAGCTAGATAATGTATTGTTTCCGTATTCCTGGGTCTCTACAAGCTACTTGTTAAATTCTAAGTGAAGTTTAAGTTATTAGTATTGATTTTTAACCACAAAGGAGAAATGTTTGGAATCAGAGTTTTTTCAAAGGGGTACCCCAGATGTCAGTGTTCAGTGATCACTTTATAAAACTCATCTCTTGGGGTTTTTTTTCCCCCTTGCAAGTAAAGGTATGAATAGAATGAAACCACTATGGGATGGTAAAGAGAACTGGGTTTTTGTCAAAGCTAACATGGAAGAAATCAATTTAAACTGGCCTGGTTCACACTGTACTTGGTAAGTTCTCTGAATTATCTAATATGTAGCTTACCCCTCAATTCTCGTTTCTGTGACTGGGCCTGCTTTTCAACATCCAGTTTCTGTGTCTGCAGCAGTTCAATTTCCTTTTGCAACTCAGGTATTTTCTAAATCAGACAAAATTTATAGACTGAGACAAGGAGTGAATGACAAGGGCTGAGTATCACTTAAATCATAAAGATAATTGTAATTAAGAACAAGTTCATATGGTAAAAGGCTTAAAATGTGTTCTGTTTAAAGCATCTGGTTCTCGGGCATCAGAGCAGAACAGTAATGTGATGTAGTGAAAACATAAATGTTTGTGTCATGGAATTGACTCAGAGAAAAAAAATGTAACTTTACACAAAAGTGCTATTTTCAGGTTCAGTTTATAAACTATATTTATTAAAAATCCCCTAAGAAACTAATATTTTCTTGGAAAAGTGAAGAAAAAAAGATGTGCACATTTAAACGTATAAATATTCAGGCACAATTACTTTCCAAAACATGCACTTATTTCTGCGAGCAGTAACTTACTCATATTGTGTACTACATGAAAACAATGCAATAGTGGTGCATGAAATACAGCTTATTATCTACAACAACTTCTAAAAATGCACTGGAGATAAAAAAATGAAGATAATCTATAAAATACCACCCGCTTCTCTACTTGTTTTATTGAGTAAAGACTCCAAAATGAAATGTGTCTTACTCTACCTGTGCTTGTTTTGTAAGTTGTCCTACTTCCATTTTCAAGCCATCTTGAATGACAATTTCTTGCTGAATTTGATGTTGTAGCTGAGTTTTTTCTTCTTTCAGAATCTTAATTTCTCCCTTGAGCAATTCAATCTCCTTTTCATAGCCCTGCTTCTGATTTTGGAAATTTTTCTCAAGTATCCTAAACAAGACAATGAAAAGGTGGTTTTACTTTCCTACATTTATGAGTTGCTATCCTACATCCTCAGAATCAGTCTACAAAATGGATGATAATGGGATGAGAAAGTCCCTAGATTTCCCTACAACTAATTCAAATTTTTGCACTGAATTCAAGGCAAAACTGAGTTTTTTCCATTTAGGCTAATTCTCTAACTCTTTGAGAGTTAGCCTACTTGAGCAGCTACATTATGGCCACAGTCAGCACTGAAGAAGGACACAGCAACAGAAAGCCATGTGTCCTTCTCAGTAAAACATTGCAAGAAGCTTTCCATTTTCTACTAGTCCCTGCTGGAAAGGACTGGCTTCCAACATGACATAGCCAATGAGCAAAGCAGAAAAAATAGCAAAGAAGACCTCTTAGTATAGTCTGAAGTTATTTGCAGCTGAAATCAGACTGAGCTGAAACACAGCTTCCAACCCTCAGGAACAGTGACTGATTGCACTCTTCACACTTCAGAGAACAGCTTTATCTGGTACCTAAGGCTCTCTGTCTTACACTGGAAGAGAGTTGCTGGGAAATAAACACCTGATCTGAGAAAAGCATGCTGCAAAGCAGCAACAATTTGTTGTTAAATAATAGGATTTTTAATACTTCAAATTAAATACCCTATATTTTTAGCCAAACGCTGCTTTTGTTCAAGCTGAATCTTTCAATTCTGTCCTTTAATATTCACTTCACAGGAGTTCTGACTGGTATAGCCATTAGCTGCTCTTCCAGCCCTGACTGAATTCTAAGGATATCTCCAAATAAACCATTATGATCAGGGTTGCCTTTCAATTCTCAGAAAAACACATGAAAAGACAGGAAACGGCAAAAGCAGTCTCAAGTCTACAATATAACTTCCTGCATGTGAGTGACACACAAGCAAGCATGCGCTTCTTCTCAACTGTACATGAAGTACTTCAGTACTAGCATTAACGTCCAAGAACACTGACAGATTCATAACTGTTGTGAGCATAAAACATCTACAGCAGGAGAAACAAAGGCAAGGAAAGAGAAAAAATGAATGCTGATTCAAAGCCATAAAATTCAGATTCCATACATTCTCTGATTTTCTTCTTTTTGCACATCATTGAAGAGTTGCTTCGTGAGGTCATCCATTTTCTCTGTCAAAAAATATTTCAATATTTCAAAGACCTTCATGCAATTATGTGCATTTATTAAAACAGTATGACCACAATGAGAAGTTTTGTTTTAATAAGCAATCCTTAACATATTTTAAGGCTGAAATTACCCTCTCAAGTGCCAAAAATTATCACAGCAAATTTTACAAGTAATGCTATAGAATACAAAGGTTCTGAAACACCAAAGCGTTATTCATCTAAGTATGCTTGATCTCATGTGCTGACTGTGACCTTTGAAATAAGACTCATAAAAGCAGTATATTAAAGGAACCAAGGACAAAGTGACACTTTGAAGGATTGCATCCATACGTTACAGAAAACATAGTAGGAGGACAGCTTTTCCTACTGAAAGAACGAATTGAATTTAATTATTAAATTAAATGCATTTGCACTACACATTCTAAGCAAGATAAGCTTAGGACCAACTTCTAATTTACTGTAAATTCAGTATTTATATTGCTTTTATTAGAACAAAAGTAATTTACCTTTGCTGAAAACCTGACTTCACAACTTTCCTCCACTTTTCTCCCCCAGTTTCCCCCACTATAACTCCTTTATAACTCCTTTAAAACTCTTTTTAGTTTTTAGTACCTTTCATTTCCTCAGTTTTTTCTTGGAGCTTTATTTCTAAGGTTTCTTTCTGTTCTTGTAATTCTTTATTCTGATTCTCAAGTTTTAAGATTTTCTGTATGCACAAAAAGTAAGCATAACATACAAATTACAAAGGAGGAAGAAACAGGTCACAGAAGGTCTTATGTTTTAACAAACATATATGGACTCCCTTCCCTGCCACCCCTGCCAAAAGTGAAGTTACTTAGTAACTCTCAAATAATGCATTTGATAAATCCAGTTACTGTAACAATTGTTTAAACTAAAATAAAAGCACCCCAAATGCCAATTAAAATTTACCTGTTCACTGTCCTCTTTAAATTTTTTCCCCTTCTCTTCATATGCTCTCTTTTGAGCAGTTAACTTTTCAAGATCTAATTCAAGTTTCTGAATTGTATCCATGTCGTTCATATGAGTTGAAGCCAGATTGGTCAATCGTTCCAGCAAACCATGATTTTCTCTACTCTACAATGAGCAAGGCAGGTTAAAAGAAAACAGGAAAATGCACACTTGAAACTATTTAATGGAGTTTTGAAGGAAGCACCTGACCTATTTCTGCTCACCATCCCATATCAGTCATGATTATTTCAACAAAGGATTGTTTCCACCAATTAGATTAAAGCTACCATCTAAAAGATGGTTTGGCTGGTATGGATCTCAAAAATAAGCTGTAAAATAAACATAATATGGAATTCCCAAAAGTTACTAAATATGTTGCACCAGAGCAGTATTCCGCACATCATTCATCCTAATAAAAGTAACCCCATCCAGAGATTGAATGGACCACTTAAGAAACAGTAAAAAAAATGTTCGTTGCAGACTCTTCTCATTGGCACAACTAATCCAAAAATACAAGAAAACCCTGGATGATTCTTCTTACCCTTGATGTAGGAAGAATACTAGTGGTTTATTATAAAGGACCACATCCCTTACATATTCTCCTGTCCTGTCAAGTAAAGTATGGATATTGTAATTCACTTAAGACTCCAGTCAACATAAGAGCTCTGAATAAACCAGATGCGATAAAAAAATTAGTACAAATAATAAACTGACTGGTGTCCCTCACCTGTTCTTCTAACTTTTTCTGCAGTCGCTGAACTCTGTATGAAAGCTGGATATTCAATACAAACCGCCGAATATTCTGAAATCTGCGCCTGGCAAGCCATGCACGGGCATATTTCTGAAGGATCACAGCCTTATGTTCTTCAAGCATCTTTAAAATAAAATATTAACATCTACCTGTAATTATCTATGTCTCATTCAGCATCAATTATAACATTCTGTGACTCTACATACACTGGTAATGACAATGCTTTTCATGGAAGTATCAAAATACTGAAATACCTGGACTGCAGACACATTTGAACCACTGTAGTAATCACACTAAATGATCTGCATCAAGTATAAACCAGACAGAGTTCTTGGTAGCTCAGAGATTAGACCTAAGCTACTGCGTATCAGTATTTTTATAGTAACAATATAAAAATAGAGTAGAAGATAAGAGAGCCAGACATGCAAAAGGTAAACTATTAGAGATCTTTGTCCTTGTCTCCATCTTTCTTACAGAGCATTAGCTGTTTCCAGTTACTGAAATGAAATTTCTGATAGGCTGTACCTTCCGATATTTTTTTCTTGCCAGAAATCCTCTTGTATAAGCTTGAATTGTTACAGCAGCCACATGGATGAGCTGGCAAACTCTACGGACCAGGTAACCCCGACAGTATTTCTGAATAATTATAGCTGCCCATGTTTGCTTCAGAGTTCTTGCAGTTATAGCTTGCCTTAATTCAAAGAACAATAAAGTTTACTTAGGTCACATTATATTTCTCATACTCGTTCCCTCAGTCCAGCCAAATCACCCCCACAAAAAAGAAGATATTGATATCTCCCTTATGAGGAAAGGCTGAGAGACCTGGGTTTGTTCAGCCTGGAGAAGAGAAGGCTGAGGGGGGATCTTATCAATGTTTATAAATATCTGAAGGGAGGGTGTCAGGAGGATGGCACTGGATTCTTTTCAATGGCGCCCGATGACAGGACAAGGGGCAACGGGCACAAGTTGGAACACAGGAGGTTCCACTTAAATATGAGGAAAAACTTATTTACTGTAAGGGTAACAGAGCAGTGGCCCAGGCTGCCCAGAGAGGCTGTGGAGTCTCCTTCCCTGGAGACATTCACACCCCACCTGGACGTGGTCCTGTGCCCCCTGCTCTAGGTGTGCCTGCTCACGCAGGGGGGCTGGACGAGATGATCTCTCGAGGTCCCTTCCAACCCCTACCGTTCTGTGATTCTGTGAAAACAGGCATCCACTATCTAAAACACAGCTTTTTCTTCAAAGTGAAAGAGGGGGAATTATCCACAATCTCTGAAATCTGTTCCACAAGCAATTGTTCTGATAGTCTATTTCTGAAAATTCCAAAGCCTGCATAGAGCCATCTTCCTCTCAGTCTGCTCTGTGAATGACTGGTGCCGTTTCTCTGCTGTATAATTCCTCGCAATAATTTGTACGCAATAATTTGTAGACCCTTGCTTTTCCTTTCTGCTACCTGATTTCTCCTCTAGCTCTGAAGCTAAGCAGTAAGCCCAAGCCAACAATTGGGTCACTCATCATTAGCTAAGGACTGAGCTTACAAGTAGACAGGCCTCTCAGGAATCTGGCAGACAACATTTGAAATCTGCTAGAGTATTTTCTTCATATCAGCTGAATAACTTGAACATTTTCAAGTCCATAATTACAATTAAGAGGAAATGGAAATACAACCAGAATTGCTCTTTCATAAAAATTGCACTTCCAAATTAGCGTTGGGCATTAGTTTGACCTTCTATATCCCTCCAAGCACGCCCTAACAGCAAATTTGTTTATCATCCAAAAGTACCGTACAGTCCGCTGCCCCCGGAAATACTGCTGTATTATAATAGCTGCTTGTTTTATGTGAAGGAATTTCTTCCTCTGCAACCAGCCTCGAACACTCTTTTGGATCATGATGCATGCATGTCTCAGTTTATCTGATCGCAGTTTTTCTAAGTAAGCAACCTGTCCTGCTCTGAAGAAAATTTTTGTTCTCCCAAACTGATATTGGTTACAATCCTGAAAAAGAAAAAAATAGGTATATTAAGTTTTTAGTTTATTATTATAGACCAGACACTCTTCCTTTACAAATTGTCACTTCAGGCAAGCTCTTCTGAAATGACATGATCTTGCTAAATAAGAATATCCTTTCTGCCTTCTTTGTAGATAGGAGTATATGGGGGAAAAATCCACTTAGCAGAAAAGAACCAGAGAATTACATCCAAAAATCACACCCTAGTGATCTCAAATTAAAGGGAAGATCTGGACTTGTCATCAAGGCCTTGAAAACAACCTCTTCACCCCCTCCTACAAGTCTGGTTCCTTGGGCTCAACGCTACCTTTTGGTGCACATGTCTGGCCTTGAGTCAGCAAGCTGTGTGAGCAAAAACTCAGGGGAAAAGCTGCTTTTAAGCTCAGGCTCCCACCCTTGGCCTGTGCCGGAGCTATGTTGAAAGTACACCTATGTTTGGTCTTAGGCATCCCTGAGTCTGAACTCAGTCCTGGCATGCTGACTTGAATTGCTGGCTTGACTTGGACCGGCCTCATCACTACAGACTTGTCTAACAAATAGGAGCAATATGCAAAATAGCACATTTTTAGAACAGTTCTCCAGTATGCTGCATTCCACCATCAAAAGACCTCTCATATGTGTAAACTTCTAATACTTGACAAATGTATACCATTTACTGTTTATTCGTTTATAAATATAGGCAGAATATCCTACATTTTATAAGTGAACATATTAAGTATGGAGAGGTTAAATCATCTGTCTATAGCCACATCATGACTGTGTCACAACACAAGGTTATTCACTCACAAGCCTATGTGCAACACACTAAATCAGGAAAGACAGTAATAACATAAATATCTTTCCTATTTGAGGAGTGAGATACTACTCTTGGGAAAAGAGACCATTTATTAATAACAGATACTATAATACATAATGGGTCAGTGCATACAAACTAACCTGGATTAGCCGCTGCAAAACAATCTTGCAAATCTGCTTTTTATCATTTATGGAGAGTTCCTGCTGTGTCATAAGAATGCTGTAGCGGCTGAAAAACTCAATGTAAGTCCACCTGGAAAATTATAAGTTAGCAAATGCAATTCATTTAAGAGACACCTAAGTATTTTTTGACATATGGAGGCCCACTGCTATCCCTACCTGGATGGGTAGCTCTGTGCACTAACCCGAATAGTTTCCAAAACACCACATGCTCGCAGTTGCTGAGCCACTCTTTTTGAATCAAACCTAAAAAAGCAGAGTTATATTTTATATTTTTGCTGGGTTTGGTATGCTATAATAATTATTACCATTCTACTAGATGAATTTCTATTTCTGCCCATAGGATGCAGGGCTCCCTATTTTTTATATGGTATCTTACTTGGGTTTTTTTAATATGTGATAGGGAGTATCTGGGTTTTCTTTTTCTGCCTCAAAACAAAAGGAAGACTATATTTATTTATCTCTTATGAAAAGTACTGTTTCTTTTCAATACTAACTGTGAAAGGACATATCAGCAAGTGGCAAAGAATCATGCCGCCCTCAGTGCAAAACATACACAGAAATATTCTTTCCGCAGCAGTCTATTGGGAAATAACTCTCTCTAGGTACTCTTCAGCACACTGATTATGAATAAACCAGGATTTACTTATTAATATCTGTGTTCAAGATTATCAACACAAGGCATGGAAAGATCCTTTCCAATTCTGGACCAGAGCTGATATGCCCGCAGAGCACTATGCTACGGTGTCGATCCAGTACTAGCTAAGAGAACCCTGTGGCTGACAGATGACGATAGTGTTCTTTCACAAACTTATGGTAAGCTCTTCTAGTCTAATTCAGACATGTTTTTACACTACCCAAGCTATTTCCCTCCTTATTGCTATTACACAAAATAATGAAGTGATAGTGAAACAGTGCCATTTGTAACATGTTTTGCAAGGATAGATTTTGTCTGGCTTCAAGAAAATGACCTAACACATTAAAAAAAACTAATTTAGAATCAAAGTTTGCCTCTTCCCTCCTACTCAGATATGAAAAAAGCTTTTATTTCATTTGTCATTACACTACCTTCCTGCTAAAAGCCGTATAACTGAAAATAGATTCCATATGTCTGCCCACAAACGAGACCAATAGCTGCATCAAGGTTAACTCCTGCTCACAGTTAGTGGTTATCAAGCTAGACATAGGAATTATGCAACCTATCTGGCATATATGATTGTATTATAACATTAAGATGATATAAAATTGTGGGAAAAAGCCAAAGCTATGTTCAACACTGCTCACACCTTTTCTGACTTCTAAAGCTCCTCTAAATACTTCTGTGGACAAAAGGGAAATCCACAAAGAAAATGGCAGTGGCTTTTATTCCTTAAATATGAATTGGTGCTATCCATTTTGTACAAGAGCAAACACACCTAAACAAAATATCCATCAACTTAAATCAAAGGTGGACAACCTTTCCCCTAAAAATGTTATGACAAATACACAAACACTAGTATCAGAGTCGAAAAATTTTAGGATAATGAATAATTTTAAAGGTATCAATAACTTACTGAATGATTCTATTTTTGTAAGAAGACTATATTTTTTTACTTCAGCTATCCTGAAAGGAAGAATATGTTCTGTGTGGAAAGTTGCTCAACAATAAGAATTTAGCTTGCTGACATGTAGCTACTGTGAAATAGAAAAATGGTCTTTTAATTTTAAAGGTAATATAACAGCTCAACACCACTAACATACTTACTCAAAAGGCAACTTCTCATCATTTGGCTTTATACATCGTACATAATGAGGGGTGGTTGCATTGAGTGTCACCATCAGTAAAGACAAAGAACTCCGGAACTAGAAAATATCAGACACAACAGTTTTGCTAATGAAACATTTACAGCTAAGGAAAAAGTCAAATCTTAGTTTTTAATTCTTTTTTAGGTTTTGGCTGGACACTGGGAGATTTTCTTAGGGTTTAGATCTTAAATGCAGGAAATTTAACAGTCCTGCTGTACCTAACAGTCTCCTATACATAAATCAAACACACCTAGTTATACCCAGACCTGGAGCACTGCACTGGGGCTGGGTCTTGCTGTACTGAAAACTGGATAGTCCACCGTGAATAGTAACAGAATACAGCACCATGGTCTCAGACTGCCCAGTGCATCTCCCTGAAAGTACGAGCATCACAGAATAGCCTGTTTATATAGTACCTTACTGCCAACAGTCATCCGGAGCTGTTTGTTAGGGGACTTGAGAACAGGTCTTGCAGATTTGATGTTTATAGTGGAACTGAAAGGTGAAACGGACACTGGATTGTCTTGAAAGAAATTTGCACAGAGACGAAACTAAAAGTGTGGTGAAAGAATCACAGTTAAATACTATGTAACTGTAATAACATTTAAATAAAAATTACATTTACTATAACGTAAAACACAACCCCCATCCCTCTTAATGCTTAGGTCACATATTGGAGGACTTGGAACTGGATCTTTAAGCCACAAACAAAAAACAATTGAAACAATTCTGAGTCTATTGTGAAACACTTAGACATTTCAGAGACAAAACTCAACAACTGTTAAGTAGGCCTGCAAAAGCTATTTCAATATGAGTAAACATGGACATAAATGCAGAACAGAGTTAAAAATAAGACCATTTAAGGTTATATTTTAAGAATATTTCATTTAAATTAAGAATATGGTTTTTGGTCAGATTAAGCTAGCTTCTTAATAGTAATCCTGAAGCCTCAAGGCTGTAGACTTGAAAGGGACATGGCCTTCAAGCAGATGGGAAGTGGCAGGCACATATAAGACATCTGATGTTTTCCCTGCCCTGGTATTCTCTTAATCTCTTTTGAAGAGCAAACAAAGGCAGCTGCTAATGATAAACTACCTATCAAAGCTACATGTAATGACTGTAGAAAAAAAAAAAAAAGGGAATTGTTCAGTTTCAAGGATTCCAAAATGCTCTTCAAGAGAGATATTAAGAAAACAAAAAATACTAATGTAACTAGCAAAGTAAATACACGTATATGAAAAAAGTTGAATGCTGTGTTTTTCCATCTTGTATGTTATTTTGACATTAAAAATACACACTTGTAGAATATTAATAAAAATTAAGACTAAACTAATTTATTCAACCTATTAAAAAATCTTTTTATCAGAACAAATCTTTTAAAATCAGATCTGAATGTATTCCAGAAAAATCAGGTATTCAGAAAATTAATCATTACTGATTGTTCACAAACCTTGCTCTCTTTCAAGATCTCAGTCAATACTTCATGTACTGTATCTCTGTTTTTTTCCAGAAATCCTTCACATTTATATTCTACCTGTGCAAATGGGTGAAATCATTAACTTTTCAGCAATACATGAACAGTCAGCAAAACAACAATTTTTACTCTCTAAGCTGTGGTGTCTGACAGCTCTTTATTAGTCTTAAACAGGACAGCTGAAACTCTGCTTTTTCCAGTTTCATTATTGCAAGCATACATACATCCATACTGCAAATTCAGAAGCAGGACAAACTGTCAGAATCCGCTATCAGCTGCAATTCCCTTCTGCCTTCATTAGAAATTTCTTTCCTCCCCTCTTCATTATTCTATGATTTCAAATCAAAATACCAAAAAAGGAATATGACATTTGAAATGTAAGTAACTGGGACTAAAATGTGTACAGACTACAACCTTAACTATTTTATTTATACATTGTATTCTTTTTCTGCCTCTATCTTGATGATTTATTTTTATACTCTCAAATTCATTATCTCAAGCACTTCTCATGCTTAAATGGCATGTTACAGGCAGTATGACCAATAAATACATAGTACTATGTAATGAAGATTGATTTTATATAAGTTCCAAACAAGTGTGGTTAGTATTTCCTCTATTTCCTAAGTTTGTTTCTTTTCTAAATGAGCTGCTGATAGAAACAGGGTGAAATAATACTGGGTTGTTTACACTCTACCTTATCAGCAAAGTGTTGAATGATGAAAGATGTGTTTGACATCCTCGGCTTTTCAAAGAGTGCGTTTTTATTGACAAAATTATTATATAGCTTTTGGAGCCAGTTTTCATCTGTTCCATGAGGTAACTGTAAAAATGAAAAGGGCAATCTCTTTAACAAAATTCTGTTGGACTGTTAAAACCAGCAAAACTGCTTACTATCAATAAATACTGTCTGAATAAAGCATCTCCAGTGAGTTATGAGGCCTGAGAACAAACCAGTTTTTGTCTTTCCAGACTAGCCCGTGGCTCCCTGTAGCAAATCATTTTAAGAAAGAAGGTTGTTTTAATCCACAGCTTCTAGGTAAGAACCTAGTTTTAGGTCTTAATTTTATAAAAGAAAAATAGACTAAGTGGCTTACAATGAAAATTAACAAATAGAGGGCAAACATTAATGTTCCTTTTATGAAGAAAAAGCCCTTCTTCCCATTTAAAAGGACAAAATATGGATTACAAGCTCAACTTATAAAAATCTATAGAGTTTTTTTTAGGAGCTCATAAATAGAAGAATTTTTCAATTACCAAGCACTCTTCATCCAGAAGTTCTAAAATTCCCATTTTAGCTTCAATAAGGTCAATGACAGGCTGGTTGTCATAGAAGTCTATTAAAGTCCATGGGATATCTTCCTTCATATATTCTTCTTGTTCAAGTTTAAAGACATGCTAGATATGTGAAAATTATGAAAATGTAATGTGTTACAAATGTCTTACAGTCCAGGAAGAAAATATATACAATGTCTGCATGTGCATGTGTGTGATTGTATATATAAGACAGAAACAAATATTTATATATTTTGCAGTACACTACATGCCTGTCTTGTAAGAAAATAAACTCTGAAATTTTCAATTTTTTATATATATATCTCTCTGTGTGTGCATTTATATATATAAAAATAAAATTAGCCATTATCCAGAATATTCATTACTCAAATACAAATAGCATTTGCTAATATCCATTATTAATAATCTCAAAACTGAAGCAAAATAAGATAAAGAACTGTAACAAATAAAAGAACATACCAGGTTAAATTGCTGCTGCAGTTTTTCATTAGCATAATTGATGCAAAATTGTTCAAAACTGTTCACATCAAATGTTTCAAAGCTGAAACACATGTCAAATGAGAAAAAAAAAATCCCTTGACATTTAAATACAAATGGTAGTATCCTTGTAAGACTTTGGAGCTATCCTAATGTTTCTAAGAAAATTAAATAGCCATAAGACTAACAAAGATACTAAGATGCAAAAGTTCCCTAGAAGTTAACATTACCAGATATAACAGAGCTAAGAGATCCAGAGTGAAATCCAAAAGTATCATATCAAAAGTTAAATTTAAACCTCATTCACAAAAAACCCTAATATTTATAGTTGCTGAATGTTCCCACTACTCTGGATGCTAAAGAACTTACATGACTATGACCTTTTACTAAAAACAAACCCCTCCAAATTCATTAGCAGCACAAGTTGCTAAGTGCCTCTCATCAACTCCAAAGAAAAGGCACAACTTAAAATAAATTCGTTTCCAAAGACTTTCTTACCCATAAATGTCTAAAACACCAATAAAAGTATGTTGTTTGCCATGGAACTGCAAAGCGCGGTTAATACTTTCCACAATAAAGTCAAATAGATGAGAATAGATCTTCTTTGCGAGAGCATCCCTTGCATTGACAGCCTGAGCTCTTGTCATTGGCTTTATTACAGTCTCTGAGGTAGTGATAATCTTTCGGTGGCACAACCATTGTGCCATTTTGTCACAGTTTAAATCCAGAAGTTCACAGAATATATTGAGATGTTTATCTTCCAGCTTTAAAGAAGATAAATAAATATTATTAGATTACATTTAACATTTTAACTGTTGTCTAGACAGTGAAATCCTGGCACCACTGACATCAAACTATGACTTCTGTTTTTACACAGACAAGAGGCTCTGTTCACTTCTTTGTCTGGCAAAATATCAAGAATTGCTAAAGCAAATCATACTGGATAGAGCTCCTGGTATAGGACAGAAAAACTTAGACTGGATGAAATGCTTTGGATTAAGACACTGAAAAAAAATGTTACTTTAGTCTATGTTTAGGTGTCCTTGCTTTTTAGGCTTCCATAATCTGCTGGGACACATTCTGAGCAGCTTTGACAATGTTCTGTTTCCTGTATCCTGCCGCTTTTCCAACAACTGTAGATCAATTGGATATGGGGTTGTCTTATCCACATTTTGCCTTTTGTTCAGACTTTCTGAACTTGGGCACGAAACAGGATTCACCTAAACGCTCACTGTGATTCTATACAGATAAAAATGGAGAAATCTTAGTATACCAGATTTAATGCTGCTCTAAGCCCCAGATATGAGAAAAACTATAGCTAAAGGATTTTTGGCATAGAATATAAAAGGAAATGTTGGTGTCTGAATGAGCTACTTCCTTACACTGATGGATGATCTTTCATCTCCAACAGCTGTTATTTTCACGTTGCCTAAGTGTAGGATTGCTGCCAGTATTTTAAAAACATCCATCTGAAAATCCCCTTTCAGATCTAAAAAAAAACCAACAAAACAATTCTTGATTATTTTAAATACTCTGAAAGAGTACAATTAATTAAAATAGCACAATGCTGGATTACTTGTTTTGCTGTGTAGCCAAGA
>VZTV01020893.1:830-24222 GCA_013400875.1 Anhinga rufa | reverse complement strand
CCTCCCCAAACCCCCCTTTTCCCCCCCATTCTCACAGCTTTGATTGTATCCATAAGCATGGTTCGACAGGAAAAAAAAATGATTCCCAGCTGCCAGGTTATTCTCACAAAGAGGCTAACTAGAACTCAAAAAAAAAAAAACCAAACCAAGAGAACGATAACAAAAAAAAAACCAAACCACCCCCAAATAAAAAGAAATAAAATAAAAAGGCCAGGAATTATTTTAATGTTAAAAAATAAAATAAAATAAAAGCGGATATGGCAACGCTACTAGTAAAGTGGAATACATCACAGAAACCAAAGTCTTTTTGCAGGCAACACTGTTCGGAGAGAAAACACTTGACGGGTGAAAAAAGTGAAGTTCTAAATTATATACAATAGTATCTAAGTGTGGCTTTGAAAAACAGTCTCCTTTAACGTGATTCAAGGTTTAACTTGCCGTTATCTATTGCTTATTTATTCAGATCCGTAACAACACTTAAGAGAGAGACGGATGCGTAAAAACGAGACACCGTGGAATAAAGAAAAACCAAAAAAAAAAATAAAAACCAAACAAAAAAACCCAGCTTTTTCGTATGAAAATGCCACGTGTACGCACTTGTCCGATGTGGAATGTACCTACAGTCGTTTCGTGGGCCGGGGGCTTCTCCTCGCCGCGCGCCGCTCCGGTAGGAAAACCGGCCGGTTCGTCCGGCAAGAGAGCCGGGACGCGCTCGCTTGCTGGGGGCGAGCTCGTGGAAAGCGCCCCGCAAACCTCTTTTATCACCCCAAAACTCGTTTCCAGGCGGAAAAGTCCGACTTGCCCGGCTGTGAACGGACATGATCCGAAAGCGTCTGGTAGCGAGATGGAAAAAAGGGGCGGAAAGCCCTAATCCTTATGAAGGATGAGACTCAGTTGTTAAATTTTAAGGGGTATCCGATGGCTTTTTCCAGGCACTCTACCAAAGAGCCGGCGGAAAGAAAATCCCTCTCCACTTCCACAAATTTGATGTAGATGGATTTGGGCGACACGCCGGGCTCTACGACGCAGTTCTGAGATAAAAAGGCGTTGATCCCAACCCAATCTTTGCTGAAGGTTTTGGTGTTTGCCTGAAAGTGTAAAAACAGGCACTGCTGGAGAGTCCGGACCTCGGCGATGCCGAGGTAACAGTAGATAATCCGGGCGGATTCCATATCCACCCGGAGGGAGGCTTGCGGCGACGGGACCTCCAGCTCCCCCGCAGTCTCATTGCCGGGATCGGGCCCCCGGTGCTCGGCCAGAGGGGAGGGGGGTTTCTCGTGGCACTCTTCGTAACCGATGGCGTACAAGCCGGGGCTTTTGGGGATCCCTCCCGGTAATAAATACTGAACGACGTTTCCCCCGGTGGGTTTGGAGTGAGCGATGGGTATCCAGTCGATCTCCATGTGCAGCTCGAGGCATCTGGCTTCGCTGATGGTGATCTCCAGGAATTTGTAATAAACGTTTTTCCAGTTCATTTTCTGCACTCTGGTCATGATAACCCGACCCTCCGGTTTTTCCGAGTTGAAATATTCCCGGAGCCGCTTGCCGAGGGGTACCTGCGAGCTGATCTCCGCGTAGTGGTAACGAATATCCTCCTTCCAGCGGGTGTTGTAACCGATGCCGAAAATGGCCAGTTTGTTAGAAAGATGTAGCCTGGAGAAGTCCGTCCAGCTCTGAAACAGCTCCCACTTCAACTGGACCGACTCCAAGATTTGCATGATATTCTGCATGACGTCGCGCTTCCTGGAAATTAAAAAACACAGAGAGAAGGATAAAGGCATCAGTAAACTGAAGCTGCAAAAGCCATCCCGGCAAACGCACCGACCTTCGGAAAATTGTTAATCTCTTCTGGCTTTCTCCGCTGCTTTTTAGGTGGTGGGGTATTTTATTACTACATACGCCCTATATCGCTAGGTGAGTTTATGGATTCTAACACCACACCGATATTTTATTTTTAATTAACCCCAGCAAAAACCAAATCAAAAACCCAACCCGAACTCCTTCCAATATCTCAAGCAAGCCACAATCGCCGCTGGAAATGAGGTTTCATGCAAAAAGTTCTGCAGGAGATAACCCGGTAAAGAAAACGCGAGCTGATAAAATCCCCAGGTTCAGCTTCCAAGAAAGATTTCAGCTCCCGTCAACCCTCAAAAAACCCCACACGGTGGAAACATCCTGCTCCTACCTGAGCTGCTTCGAAGCGACCGCAAGCAAACACGCGTCGGGTGCCGCTAAATAAACGTGAACTCGGTTACTGGGTTATTCTTCACGGCCGTGCGCTCCCGGCAGCGTGCGGCCTTCCGCAGACAACCGGAGCTGCATCCCTCCTTTGCAACCGCCACCCAAAACGCTTCCACCTCGTAAAAATTAACGCGAGGGAATGGGGCTGTAACTGTAAAAAGCACAAAGCAAGCGCCGAGCCGCTCGGAAAGGCTCGGTCCCAGCGCCGGATCAGAAACGCCAAGCTCGAGGGACCGACCTAGTGAAGGTGCCCCGCGCCCGGACACGACCGATGCGATAACCCGCCGCGTAACGGAGAGCAGAAAGCCCTCTGGATAGCCAATAAAGAAATCCTCCGTGGCTGCAAAGATTTCTTTTTGCTTCCCGGTAACGACGCCGGCGTCAAAGTGAAAGTCCACGGAGGGATTTTACACTTCGCTAAGCAATCGGGAGAGAGCATTCGCGTGCGCCTGAAGCAAACTGCAACAGCTTCCTCCACGATGAATGAGACGCTCAGGGTGTAATTAGCTAGTAGGGAGAACTACTCATTTTAGGAGTTATTGTCCTATAATCAAAGCTGTAGGAAGATAATGCGACTCATTTGGCGACGGAGAAATCTTTCTTAGTCCAACAAATGGGATTTAAAAGCTTGCTCCACGCAACTCTCCTCCTCTGTAAAGCTGAGCTGGGGTAACACGGGGGTCACCACATCCCCAGGAGGATCTTTCCTCCTCCACACCCTGCCAGGAGAGCGTTCTGCATCTTTCTACCTGCACCAGGCGACACCGGTTTTCCTCCGCAGGGCGCACGTGAACTTCCCTCCTCTTGTGGGCTCCTTCGCTGCGTTCATGAGGATTGCTTCAACTCCCTAAAATCAGCTTTTCCCAACAGCTCTGCCAAGGAGTTTGGGCACGAGGCCGGTGAGGGACATGAAGGTCTTTAAGCAAGAGCAGATACGCCACCCCACAAACCACACCAGGATACGCCTGGGGACTCCAGCAGCTGCATTCCTGCCCTATAAATCCCTGCAGGGATCAGAAAGTCTCTTTTTCCATTGTATAGGTATAAGAGTTCAATGATAAAAGGTTTGGGAGCTGCAGACCCTTCCCATGGTGCTGGAGAGGTCCCACCTCGCAGCCTCTCACATCAAAAAAACCTGCTTTTATAGGCGTAAATGTAACGCACGTGATTTTGGGAAGGTTCTCCAAGTGCTGGTTGCCCTTTAGGTGATCTGGTGCCTCCAGGGCAGGCTGAAGGCACTGGGCTCGGGACCACAGAGACGAGCAGTTTGACGCATGGTGGTTGGTGCACACCAGCTCTGCATACCTCAGGTGGGGTGGCCAAGCCCCCCAAGACCAGCTCCGAGCAGCCCGGGCTGAGATTTGCTCACTCCTCACGGCGACCCGAGGGACCGCATCCATCAGTTAACAACCTAGCAGCAGCAACCATGCCGGAGGACTCCTGGATAGACCTAGAAAGGCATTTTGCAAACACATCCTCACCCCGACCAGAACGTAACTGAGCACCAAGGAGGGGAGCTGCTGGGCAAGCGGAGCTGTACTTGAGCCAGGGGGTTTTAAAAACCCCTGTTAGATTGTCAAAGAACCACTTGGTTCCTATTTTAAGCTACTTCTGAGGAGTTATTTCCACTTCCCTCTGTCTAGCAGCGAAGGAGAAGGCAAGGAGAGGAACACCGTACAAGAAAAATGCGTATTTACCCCAAATCCATTTATATTTACATCCAAACGCCGCTGCAATACAAGCCTGGACTGTTTCAAAGCTTCTCTACAGCTTCCCCGACGCTTCTTCGGATGCTGAGCAGCGCGGCATCGCTACGCCTGGAAAACATCTTTTTTTCTTAGATTTTTGGAAGCGGAAATTCACCTTCTGGGGACAAGACAGACAGGGGGACTAGAGAGACAAGGGGACACGGCAAGCCCTGGCTCGGCGCAGGGCTGTTTGCTAGCACAGAGCCTGCGTTTCACTGCTGTTGTACACTCATTCGACTCGAGACAGACAGCTGAGAGAAAGCAGTCCCATCCAAACCCAGAGACAGGAGAAAGCAGCGTGGGTAGATTTTCATTCAACAGTGGAGGAACAGAGCTAAGAACAAAAAAAAAAGCCCCCACCTTTATTAATTACACTATAAATACTCTTGCTAAGTTTAGTTCAGCACAAAATAGAGCTGAGGTTCTGGTGAAAAAAAAAAATTAGTCACTCAAACTGCTCCTGCTGGGAAGAGGAATAATTTCACTAGAGATGATCTCCGGCAGCACCTCATGTATGGGAGAGGAGAAGGGCTTTCTGCGGAGGGAATCCATCACTTCGAGCACAAGAGGAGAAAAAGAAGTTTTAAAAAGCTCTGCTTTTTGCTTTAGCTTACACCAGGACTCGACGGCTCGGCAGCTGCCCCGCTGAGCTTCGCTTTGCCAAGCTCTATCCAGCACCTCCGCGACTCGGCCAAGCAAAGGTACAGGCACTAAGAATCAAATTGTTACTGTTATTTATTTTTTCACTAGAAAAATCTGAGCTAGCAGAGGGATTACCCTGTGTCAGCACTGTGCGTCACACGCAATCTCATTTTTCATCTGCAGAAGGTGCCCTAGAGCTGGATTTTCCCCTATCGTCAAACCACCAGCTCCATGCTGGAGACAGGCCATCTCCATTTCTTTCTCCTTGGAAGCTTTTGCAATTCAAATGACGAAAGATGTGAGACAAGACGTGGCGCAAATTTCTTCTAAGGCACTGTTTCCAAACAAAAGCGGACTTCAAAGAGGCTGAAACAGCTGGTTTCAGTGAAGGACACAGCTCCCCAAGCTTTTTCTAGTTCATCTTCACAAAGCCCGCAGTGAATAGAACTGCTCCTCAAATAAATTGAAAATAGCAGAACAGAGTCTTAAGTAGCGTTTCACTTTTCAAAACAGTTTATTTGGAGGCAGCAGCGTGCCGAGGGGCTGCAACAGCAGAGCCAACGCAGGGAAGGAGAGTCCAGCTGACGGAGCACGGGACCTGGACACAGCTCACCTATCGCTCTTCACTTCCTACGCCGCCGAAAATAAGGCAACCCAGGAAATAAGAGAAGTCCTTATTTCTTTGGAGGCCAGTTATTGACTACCTGAAGCTAAGAGAGGCAGCGCTGTCCGTGCTAACGTGCTGCGCAGCTTGCTTCGAGATACAACGTGTTAGGTTTGTCGGTGCGTGATCGGGTCTCGGCACTGGAGCAGCTGAAGCCCTCGCCGGTAGCAGGAGCAAGGCGAGCTCCCTCTCCTTCTGCAGGTTTGTGGCCAGCTGATAGCGACAGCGGAGTGTCCTCTGCGTGTTTTATCAGGAAAAGAAGAGCCAGAACAAATTCCAGTGCTCAAGAGAGCTCAGTGATTCATTTCCTACAGCAAGCATCTCAGCGGCACTCTCCCACCCTCTCTACTAGGAAAATAGTGTCATGGTGCACGTCTGCTCCTGTGGTTTCCTACAAGCTGCTTAGCTCCAAAAAATCCTTCCAAAATCCCAGGGGAGGGAAAGGGATAAGCAAAACCAAGATTTTTAGCAATACACGTGCTTATAGTCTGGCATCGCCACACCGTAATTCCTCCATGCCAAAAAAAGGCAGCCCCAAAAAAAGGCAACAAAGGTTCAGCAAAGAATGTGAATGCACCGCTACTCCCTCCGGTTTTATTGGTATGATTTCTGCTGAAAATCTGCACGTGACCAAGAACGCAGAAGAACTGAAGCCCCACCTTCTTCGAAATAAGTTATACGTATTTTAAAACTCTGGCCAAAGAGGCGAAAAAGTTTGGCATCTATTTGTCATCCGCGGCTTTTAAGAATAGACGCAATTCTATTTTTTGAAGATAATAAATAAATACCCAGCTTATCTTCGTATCAGCCACGCTTCTCCTGACTGCTTTTAATCTACTAAATCAGAGTTTAAAACTTCCTTGCTCTCATAGCAGGGGGGAAAAACGTAATTTTCAGCAAATCTGTGTCGGAAGATGCTTTGTGCTTCCACCGAGCATGTAAGATGCGCTTGTCACCCGCATGCTTCGCACAATGCCCGGGAGTTCAGAGGCTTCTGCGTATTTTAGAGGGAACTTGGTGGGGGAAAAACCGACCACAAAACTCTGAAATCTACCAAATCTAATCCAGCCGTTCACCAACACAACAAAACCTGGAAGAGAAGACTCAGGCGGTCTGAGCCTCCACCTCGGAAAATTCAGGATCATTTTCTATGCAATTCCCTAAAGCACACCTCGACAGGTAAAACTACCCCAGAACGGTCCTAAGAAACTGGTCAAAGAGGCGATAATAGTGTTTACGCTGTAAAAAAAGTTCTTTTTCTCCAGGTCATCCCCGAACTGTCCCTAAACTGAATTCGCTCCACGTTAAGGAAAAAAGTCACCTTCGGGTACCGTGAAAACCCACCTGAAGCGAGGAGTTTGATGAAGCTAGGCTGTTACAATGGAAGCTTCTTTTTAAATTATTCTTATTTTTAAGGTTTTGGAGGCTTTTTTTTTCATTTAGTTACAGTTAAAAGCCTCCATTGTATTACTAACCAGGGACGTTACGTTACCGTATACGGCGCCGATGACTCCCTACCCTACAGAAGCTTGCTTGCCAGCATAGGAAATACCAGATCGACTTCAGATGACACTACAAATTGCTGGCAGGGAAGCTCGTGTGTGGAACCCACCCAGCAGGGTCGCTCCAAATTGGCTCGCTCCCACTGCGGACAGATCTACAACCGCCCTGGGGGTTTTAAAACCCTAAAGGTTGGAAGAAAGTAACCCCGGTCTGAGTAAATACGGCACGATTCCTTTCATTTTTCGAAATGCTCTGTGTTATTGTTGGCGAGGCAAGGGAGGTTCACATGCTCAAAGCATTCGAAATGCTCCGGTATTTGTCAGATTAAACCAATCCAAAAGGTTGTAAGTCAGCTCTGGAAAGTTATAAAGATAAAAAAAAAAAACAACAACCCAAAAACCACAAGCTTTGGCATGCCTTCCCTCCAAGGAGGGGAAATGCATGAACTCTTCTTGCAAGCATTACTCACACCAAGCCAACAGCACACACTACTACCGGGGTGCTGCGTCCCTCTTCTCGCTCTTTCTTTCCTCCTCTCCTCCTATATTCTCTTTTTTTCCTTATGTCCAAAGGGGCAAACTTCAGGCAGATGGAAAAAAAACAAACAACAACAAACCCCAGATTACAAACAGATCCAAGAGTCTGGCCTCGTGTCATGATACCTGCAGCCTGCCCACACACATCCCTAATGAAACTGGGGTGTTTTAGCCGCATTTTAAGCCCTTGCATTCATGTAGTAAGTCTCGTTTCGCGCTTGCTGAATGACAGAGCCAAGAAGAGACAGAGCTGCGAAGCTTTTCAGATGTTCTGAGGTAACTGGAATAATGCATAAAGCAGATTCAACTGTATGAATAGTCTTGCACAATGTATTTATAATTATAATCAGAAGTTTCAAATATCCTCCCCCCCAACAACATCCCCAGGGAAATACATTCCATGTAAGACGTTCATATGTTACTTACTGCGTGTCTTCTGAAGATTCCTGTTTTATCTTTAATGTTCTTTTCGTGGTAGGCATTTCATCTGAAAGGTAAAATTCCAACACAGAATTATATTTTAAATAATGTTCCTGGAGCTTTTGGTTTGTCGTTTTGTTGTTTTGGGTTTTTTTAAGCCTGAAATTAAAAAACAATTAAAAAAAAGTTGCTTCCTAAGCCAGGCAGTCCGCTAAGTTCTGCACGAGACGGCTCCAGTTCCTAAATCCTCCGTAAATGAACATTGAGGTTTTTTTTATTGGAAGCCATGTGACCAGTTAAGAGCTGAATCTGTCCCTGCAAGGGCAAAACCTTTGAAGGACAAGGCTCCAGTTCCCACTATTAAATCACAAATGAAATTAATTGCAAACTACATTGTTGAAAAAGAAAGAAAAAAAAGGCTATTCTGCTTTCAGTGGCACATTTGAAGAGCAAGCACCAGAGCGAATGCATCTGTATTCCATTTAGATGCTGGATGCTAAGTGCTTTTCTCATAACTCCTCTGAACATTACGAACGTCGTCGGCCCAAGTGCACACAAACGCCTCCGATTCGGTGACAAACCGGGAGCCCGCAGTTTGCCTCACCGGAACGAGTCAAACGAGACAGAATTAGCCGTCATTTACATACGTTTTGTAACGTCGTCTTCTCCCCACCATTTCTCTCCCACATATTTTTATGACTTTTAAATCCCCTAGGGAAGAATTCTGAGAGAACCGCAGCGTGGTTAACAGCCAACTTGCAAATTTTAACGTTAAACTGCAATTTAAGCCTCTTTCAAAGCATCCCAACCCACCGGTCCCCTGAACACAGATGCGTACAGATACGTGACTGCATCTCCTCTCCCTGTTTCATCCTACAAATCACGAGGGGAAAAAAAAAACCAGCCTCATCGCACCAAGGGCCTTTATCCAATTCACCTAACTACTGCTTCTCTTGGGTCTCTGTTGAATTTGATCGACGTAATGTTTCCGCTGTGAAAATAACCCCCTTGCTCCGGCAAGGGAGGAACACGCACCCGTGAGGTCAGTGGCTCCAGTGATATAAATATACTTAAAGAAACCCACTTCTTCACAAAGCTGCTCACATCAGCGCGTGTTTTCGATCAAGAATGCGGTGCCTTGCTCCGTTTGACAAAGTCCAATAAGCCACAGGCAACAGCCAAAGCTCTTCTTATGCAGAGACACCAATAATTTGGGCAAGAAAAGCATGCGGAGGAGTTTGGTTTAGGTCTCAATCCTGAAGTGTGAGCTTGCTTGTTTTTCTTTTATTTAAAAAAGGCCACACATCTGGATATAAGTGTATTTATAGATTTAAAACAAACATACCAGTTAGGGTATGCAGGAGGAAGGAGCAACATTTATAGTCACCAGCAGTAACAGCAGCGGTCTGAAGTCCTGTTCGTAATTTAAGCGAACGGTGTTTGAACGGTAAGCCCCAGGCTCAGTTGGAGGTACCACCCAATGGGAAAATACCTCCACGATCCCACAAGGGGAAGGAGAACTGAGCAGGGAAGGAGAGACAGGGAACGTGTCGCCACCTCCCTCTCCGCTGCTTCTGGCCACACAGCCCTTCTTTCCTCTTGCTCGGCTCTTTAAACTCAAGTCCTGATCCTAAAATACTTCAGGAACAACGGTTTGCTTTGGATGATGAACTGGGGAATTTCTTTCCCTTTTCTCCCCAGGGGCATCAGGTTTTTAGCGTCTGGAGCATGTTATGTCCGAAACATGAAAGCTGGTACCGAGATACGCGTGTGTGAGGTAGGTATGAGCACAGAGCCCAGGTAAAATCAGAGGATGGAGACGCGCCAAGATGGGATTTCTTACCCAATTCCTGTTCGCCGGTCTGGTAGCAATGAAGATCCTGACTGTGGTTTCCCCAGTCCTCCTGCGAATACTCCTCCATCGTGCTGCCGTCCGACTCCAGCTCCTGGTACAAGCCACTGCTGTTGATGAGGACGGGCTGGCAGGGCTGGGAGTCCCATCCTCCCTGCCCAAACACCTGCTCCAGCTGTTCAAACGTGTAGCTGCTTTTCCTCTTCCCAACGCCATGCTCCTTCACGCGGCTGTAGCACCTGCGAAGGGTCTAAGACAGGAAAACGCACATTAATCAGGTGGCGGCGGTTTGGAAGAGCACACATTCACTTGAAGACAGTTACACGGCTGCTAGGCAGAGTTTAGGGTGGTGTTTTTACTTCTGCTGATCAGTATTTGCCCCACGCTCATGAGCTAAATGCAATGCTCCCAAATTAATCTACGCCCGCCGGGAAGCATCGTACGTATCTGACGTTCCCGCTGCAGCGGTTTCGCGTTAACGTCTGTAACACAGGACAAAGTTGCGTAGCAGCGACAGGTTTGTCAGATTTAACTCGGGCGATTTATTCTCTTCCCCACTTCAAGAAAAAAAATAATCCCCAGATCTGCTATGTAATGTAGGGGGGGGGGAATAAAATAAAAATACCAAGAGAACCCCAGTCAGAGATACCAACGAGCCAAGAAAATGCACACCTACTACGAGGAGGAGAAAGCAGAGCTGGTGTTGTGCCCACAGCTTGGAGAAGGTGAAGCGGGGAGGAGAGAGAAAGGAAAAGAGAAAGAAGAGACCCCCAAAGCAAAGGCGGTCCAACCTTCCTTATTCTGGTAAGAAGACACAAGGTATAAAATGTATATGCCTAAGCTATTCAGCTAGGAAAATATATATTACTTACATATTTTGCATTCCTTACTAACTCACTCTGTCTCTTGTGAAGCTGCTGAAATTTAAAAGAGGTCAAATCAATAATGCTCCAAATTGCCAGACTTCCATATCAAGCATTAAGTAAGAAACAGTACTAAGACGTCTCTGTCTAATAAGCCTTTACAAACAGTGCTGAGGCCGAAACCTCCCTTAAAGACGGACGGAAAAAACCTGGTCTACTTCTGGTGATCCCTTTGGCATCCCACACCGACGGCCGAGCTGGTGCATCACATTCGCTGCGCGACAGCAATGCAAAGCCGTGTAAGCCTACGACTTCCGTCCACATTTCCCCCCTAATCCGGAGCAACGCACAACTATTTGGGCGTAAAAAAAAAAATCTTTATGCGCATCCCTCAATGTGGTTTTAGTCCTACCACCGCTCCACCTTTGAAAGATAATGATGTGCCCCAGGTTTGCTGGATCTTGATAGTTTTCAGATTGGTAGAGTGCTAGAAAACGTTTTTTTTTTCATATTAAATTTATTAGATCGCTAGGGTTCTAGCTTGAATGGTAAAGCCGCCCCTGGAGGTCGAGAGAGGCATTAATTCAGGAAGAGCTAGTCCTGTTGCCTTGCTTCCTGGAGGAGGACTGTAACGGACTTTCAAGCACACATCATTGCAAAACCCGCTTGTTTTTTCCCCAAAAAGGAACCTTTACGTCTCCACAAAGCTCAAACCTACCTAATGCTCCTCATATACCGGTTTAACAGCATCAGCAGGAAAGGAATACATTTCTAACCAGTTTCCTCGTGATATTCAGAGCCCTGGGGGCAGAAGCAAAACTGCTAAGCAGCAAGTCAATTTTACCCTGCTGTTTCAGAAAAAAAAAATCCCCCCACACAAAAAGAACACAAAATAAAAAAACCCCAAACCCACAAACACATAAACACACACGCAGCAATAAGCACCGCAGTTATTCAGTGGTTTAAGGTGGAACCCTTCCCAATTTTGCCTCCGGGACAAACGGGCAGATCCTTTTTGGGTGAACACCAGCAAATTTTAAGTTTCCATCTGCAAGCGGGGTAGAAAACAACTGGCTCTGTCAACCTGGAACCAAAGACCCGGCCAAGAAACCTGCCGATATTCACTGGAGGGAACTTGGGTTCCCAAAGGCTGGGGGTACAGATAAATTTGGTTGTTAAAATCTGGCAACAAGAACCCCTTGGGAACACCAAGGTAGTTCTCAATGGCCTGGTTTGCCCTGAAAAGCACATTGGAGGATGCATCGCCTAGCTTTTCCGCTCCAGTTTCTCTCCTTTCAGCTCAAATCTCAGCGAGCTATAAGGGCAAACTCTTGTTGCACTCCCAGGCTCTTTCTAAAATCCACCCAAGTCAGATTTCTTTGAAATATATTTCCCAAACCCCAGTTCTTACATCTGCCCCGGCTTATCCGTCAGAGTTAACCGCAGATTTAGAGCCTCTAGCTGGATTTATTCGCAGCCTTTTAAGCTAAACAAACTGTCTCCAGCACAGTTAACCAAAAAACGTCAAGACTCTTGGCCAAGCCCTCTTGGGAGCGCTCGACATCCGCAGCCACTCGCTCTATTTTAAGTGTGCGCTTCAAACACCTCTCCCTACCAACAGAGTTAGAGTATCTCACACTGGGTAGTAGCCTAGTAGTAATTAATTATTTCATCCAGGCTGCAAACTGGCTTCTTTTACCATGAAAATAATTTAGCGTCAAGTCAATGGAGACTAGAACAAGAATTAAAGGGAGCAACGCAGAAAGGGGGCAGAAATAAATGAGCGATACTCTCATTGCTCATTACTCTTGCAAAGCAAGAGTACTTTTGAGGTTACTGCCTAGCTGCTTCTGGACCTGGCTGCATGAGCCGTCTTTTACCTCCGCTTCTGGCAACAGATAATCTAAAATTTGCGTGAGAGAACCTAAAATTTGGTGCTTTCAAAAGCACCAGAAGGCCAGCGGCCAAGCAGCTGGTGGCTCCTTGGTCTTGTTTCCTGAAGAATCAAGACTTCCGCTAGCTCTTCCTTCTCGGAGGCATTCCCCAGTTCCTCCAACAGCCAGTCTCTACCCCTTTTCTAAGTGACGTTAACCTCTGAATAACACGGGTCAGCTCTGTTCCACAGATACCCACAGGCTTCTGCGTGCCAGGGGTGAGGTGGACCAAACCGATGGTTCTCCCTCTGCAGCTGCCCGCACCTCCCACAGCGGCTTTCTTCAGAGACCCTGGTAACACCTAAATAATTGCTCGGACTTCAGGAAACCTCCCCTGGACATTTTATAGCGCTCAGTGGTTCAGCCACTTTTCTCCCAGCAGGTTATTCTGATCGCCAAGATTTAAGATCGAGGTTTTTCTTACGCACCTCCTCTATTCCTCCCGGTGTCCAGCTCAACTCCTGCTCCGTGGTTCCTAAAGTGCACATACATATATTGATACAGATAGACAAGAAACCAGTAAATTTAGGACAAATAACTGAAAACAGACCTGATAACTGCCCAGGTACTGCACAGACTGGAAGAGACCGAGGCTTTTGCTTATTGTTCTGCAACACTGCCTGCAATACGAAGACAGATTATCCCCTCTTAATTTAAAATTATGAAACCCAAAGGAGGAAACAGTCAAAAAGCTCAGCGTGGATTTTCTCACCTTTTCTAACTTACGAGCCCTCATCTTTTCTACAAGTGAAGCCACAGGAGAACTGATCACTCTGCAGGAACTGCAGCATGACGATCAGAAACGCTGGTCAGAAAGGCCTTAGGGAAGCGACTTTGGGGAAGGCTGTGGGCACAGTCCTCCTCCCAGCAAAAAATAAGATGGGGGAGAACCACACTACAGTGAGCTTTTTACGGACAACCCCAGAGACGGTCCAGCACAAGAAACTCCAGATCCCTGATCCGAGACATACACTTACTTGGCGAGATGCTACGGGCTCCGCAGAGCAGTTAGGTGGCCTGCAGGTGCACCCACGTTAATCTATTTAAGTCTATTAAACGAAAGCAGCTGGCCTAGAAGGGGTCCCGATGGCACAGAGCACCACTTAACACAACATTCAGCTCCAAAGAGGCTCTTTTACTTAATGCGAGAGGAGCTCTTGGCTTTACATCCCAAATTAAGAACGGCAGTATCAAATAGCTTCCTTCCTCATCGTGCCAGGATACTCACAAGCAACATGAGATGAAACTACACTGACACGAAAGAAATGGCTTTTGAAGCCTGGAGTGGTTGCAGGGAACGTAGGGATGACTGGCACAGTGAAAGCTCTTGAAATCTTCATTCCCGAGCTGGCTGGTGGCAGCACAAGGAAACAGAACTGTCTACAGTAGCCTGATAGCTCTGCTCAACTTGCTAGCTCACAAACTTTTAGGTTAAAAGATGCGTGCAAGGCAGGAGAACGTAAGACTTCCATGGGATATCGCCACAAGGAGCCCTACTTCTGTGGTCTATCCAGAATAAAAGGAGAAGAAAAAGCACCTTGAACTCTCGAGAAAGCCGTACGCCGCTGCAGAAAGGTAGCTGACGGCTTTAATGTGTCTCCAACACGAGACGCCAAGTTGTAACACCCTTCTACGAAACACAAGCAGCCTCGTGCAAGCCTGCCCTTAAAACTTTGTGGGCGTGCTCTGCAGGAGCCGCCACAGACCTGTTTGCAAAGGCTCCAGCCCCACCGGTGGCTGCAGATCGGCCAGATCTGCACTTGGGGACACGCTGGCCGTCAAAATAAATCACACTTTGTACCAAAGAGCGAAGCCTCAGTTGTAACCTGATGTGCCCGCACGCGCAGGGACTTCCTGAAGGTCTCCGGTATGGAACAAGGAAAGCGATGGGAATGTCCCAAGGGGAGAAGCGTGGTGAGGGGGAACACAGACAAGTTGATCGCCTGATCGAGATAGGAACCAGAGATCGCTTTGGACAATGACTTGAAGAAGCAAAGTCACCCTAGAAGACACAGATAAGGGATGTCAGTCAAGGCTGGTAAGGCACGTATTTTTAAGTTGGATTAGTTAGCCAGAGCTAGAACCTAACAAAAATCACAGCGGATTTTCCACCACTGCTGATTTCTAAATCACAATTAAATATATTAAAAAAAATACGCTCTTGCCTGGACAGGAATTATTTACAGAAGCGCTACAGCCAATCACGGAGGTCAGCCTAGATGAGGCAGGACTTTGCCAGCGACCAAGAGAGAACGAAGCTGGGGTGTAACGAGCTGTGGCCCGGCTGGGTGAGGAAGTCATGCAGTGACACGCGGTGCCGAGAGACGATGAACCTCCCCGCAGCGGCGGCGGGCAACACCTCGCGTCTCAAAATAGCCACCTGTGAAGATGCTCGATCTCTGCTGCTATTAGAGAGCTGAGAATAAAATTATTCATACCCTTCTCAGGGGTTTGATGCTAATCGGGCTAGACATCTAGAGAGAAGAAACTCTCCAGTATTGCCTGCAGAAAGGCAGATGGCTGGGCACCTCCATCTCCCGACGTGCCGAGCTCCCGGTTTAAGACGGCACTGGAGGAAAAGAAGAGTAACAAGTTAGAGCTAGAGAAGGCAGACGAGCAAAACCCTCTGCTGTGCCCATACCCACCACAGCCAGCGACTTTTGTCTCCAAGAGGAGTTTAGATATGATGGATGTGTCCTACAGACAGAGCTCGGCTTGCAGAGACACGTAAGGTTCAACCTAGTCCTGGCAGGACCTGCTCAAAAACAGTGCTTAAAACCCATCACTACTTACTTTAGAGCAACGAAGGCCACGCGTGAGTAGACTGTCTTCCCTTCAGAAACACGCTCGTTCCTAAAAGCAAACTTGGAAGTTTCACACATGCACTGTGATGGGGACAAACATCTTTACGCCACCCACAAAGCCTTTCAAGGAAAGGCCAAAGCGCAGCAGTCCGGACCAAAGCGGCCCGAGACGTACTCAAGAGGTCACACCTCCGCTATCAGCAAGTCATGAGACACCGCACGGACTAAATCCCTGCTGGTTCTCGCTCTCAAATGAACGAGCAGAGAGAGGCCACAAGCCTCGAAGAAGATGAAGGGCAGCACAAACCCTCCCTCAGGTGGGAGAGAAAGCGCTCCTCTCCATAACAAGCTTCAGCCGAGCGGCGTCACAGGGGAAACCTCTCATGTAGTTCGGAAAGCTAAAAAGCTTTATGCACAACACCATCCTAGCAGCGTGTCGCTCCCCGTCCTCGGGCCGGGGTCTCTAGAGGGAGGTCCGTGCCACTTGCCTTCAGCTGTGCTGAGAAAACTTGATCAGTGGAGAGCAATGTCTAAATCCACGGGAGAAGCTGGAAGCCACCAAAGGTGGCTTTAGCTCCGATTTTCACCAGGAGCAGTGGGCAAGGGTTGGTAACTGCAGAGCGGCATCTACTCGGCCCTCAAATTTATACACTTAGCAGGATGGAGTGTAGCGAGGAAGAGTAACGAAAGCAAATCCGCCCCCACGGAGGCGCTCGAAGCTCTATGCTCTCACACCCAGCTTCATTCTACTGAGCATTTCAGGTGCATCCAGTCATTTTTAAACAAAAAAAAATTCCACAATCAGCCATCCAACACCTCCTGCATCACTGGCACTCTTCCCTAGCGTCAAAGCAGCCTCTGCAATAACCGATGCCAACAGGATGCCCAAAATTTCTGCCTGCTTGCGTGTGCTGGCTAAGGGCAAGTGATAAAAATCAGGAGGAGGATTTTTAACACCTTCCCAAGCCCTCCATAGTCAAGGAGCATGACAAGGAAAAACTGTGTGCTCCCAAACTAAGATTTCGTGGTCACAAATCTCCCAAACTGAGATTTAATGTTCAAGTTTAACAAGTTTGTCCTTCTGCAATGAGTTCCTGGCCAGCGGCTGTTTCTGCCTTAACAGGATAACCTGCCGGCTCGCTCCCAGCTCCCGCTGGGAACCATTTTGCACCCATGCAATGAGTGGTGGATGACCCAGGTATGCCAAAATGACCAGACCAGGGTATCCATACAGGCTGGGGGATGGAGAGGTTGAGAGCAGCCCTGCAGAGAAAGACTCGGGGGTGCTGGTGAGCAAAAAGCTGGGCATGAGCCAGCAATGTGCACTCGCAGCCCAGAAAGCCAGCCGTGCCCTGGGCTGCATCCCCAGCAGCGTGGGCAGCAGGGCGAGGGAGGGGATTCTGCCCCTCTGCTCCGCTCTGGTGAGACCCCCCCTGCAGCGCTGCGTCCAGCTCTGGAGCCCCCAGCACAGACAGGACATGGACCTGCTGGAGCGGGCCCAGAGGATGCCACGGAGGTGATCAGGGGCTGGAGCACCTCTGCTATGGAGACAGGCTGAGAGAGCTGGGGCTGTTCAGCCTGGAGAAGAGAAGGCTGCGGGGAGACCTTATTGCGGCCTTCCAGTACTTAAAGGGGGACTACAGGAAAGATGGGGACGATCTCTTTAGCAAGGCCTGTTGTGACAGGACAAGGGGTAACGGCTTTAAACTAAAAGAGGGCAGGTTTAGACTGGATATAAGGAAGAAATGTTTTACACTGAGGGTGGTGCGACACTGGCCCAGGTTGCCCAGAGAGGTGGTCGATGCCCCAGCCCTGGAAACATCCAAGGTCAGGTTGGACGGGGCTCTGAGCAACCTGCTCTGGTTGGGGATGTCCCTGCTCACTGCAGGGGGGTTGGACTAGAGACCTCTAAAGGTCCCTTCCAACCCAAACCATTCTATGATTACAGCCTCAGAACACGACTGCAGAAGCCACTGGACAGTAAAGACACTTGCCCTGCAAGTGCAAAGTGAGGCAGATTCCTACCAGCCCAACACCGCTCTGCAAATACCCTGGCCGAAGAGAGCGGATGCAGCTGCTCTGCCAGAGGGTTCACTCCACGTGACGCTCTCCTCCCAGACACTCCTCACCTGCAGCCCCACAATACATCCAAGAAGGAGTAAAACAAATAAACCTGTTCTTTGTCACTGAAGAGTTTATTTTTTCCAGCTTATAAATGTCAACAGAGAATTGCTCCCACCTACCAGGGCCCATGAGATCCTCCAGCGAGAAGCTGGGCTGCTGGAGAGGATTCAAGGAATGACAAGAGATGATCCAGCCTGGGAAACCCAGCACATCTGAATCTACTTAAGCTAAAGAAAGGTCCGGAAGTAACTTGAACACTGCCTGCACACATCGCAGCCAGTGGAGCTACCCAGATGAGAATCTGGGCCTGAGATAACAAATACAAGACAAGGATAAAAATGCATTAATAAACAAACAAACAAACGAACGAAAAAACCAAAACAGGAGGCAAAGGGGGACAGTTGGCTGGTTCCTACGAAATATACCGATGCTCCATCATTTGAGACCTTCAAATTAAAAGACAGCCGCTCAGCTCAACATTATTGGACCCAACGATGAAATTCTGGGTGAAGTCCAATCTCCTGTATCATGCAGGAGTGATTATCGAGGAAACTCGATTACAGCAAGCGTCGCTTCTGAGATAGTCTAGTCAACGCAGCTTTTCCTTCCTTAAAAACAACTTCACGTGAGATTTAAGATTTAAAAATAGATTGTTTACATTGTAAAGCAGCTAAAACCACAGCCCCACAACAAATAAACCCCTGCCGTCGTTGCTTTACATATAGCTTAAAGCAAGAGAACAGCAACGGCTGATACTCAGGCATAACTTTTCATTCCTTGCCGTTTCATGTGGGTTCGCGGCATTTGCTTCTCCCCTTTCCGCCTACGTTCTCTGTGAGTGTTTAACCAGTGTCTTCAAGGTGTTTATCATTCCTTTGAAAAATAAATTACACGCTTAGCGGACAACCGCAACCCAACCGAAACCTCCAGTCACCCATCCGGGGTGAGAGGGAGGTCCATACCTACAGAAAAATCCAACACCAGGGGAGTGGGTTTGTGGTCGGCAGTGGGACTCGTGAATTCCTGCAGCCGGGAGTTAAGATGTTGGAGCTGCTCCTCCTTCAATACTGGGCTTGGCACCGACTCCGAGGAGAGGCGAACAAATTTCAGTGGCTCTCTCGCAAAACAAAAGCAGAACCCGCATTTCCGCGGTAGCTGAAGAAATGACATGTTAAAAATGCCCCCAAATTAATTTTAACAGTCTCCCGCTGCTGAACGGCAGCTTTTAAGGAGGGATTTCTCTCTGCTTGAGAAAGGCTCGCTAGCTGCAACCGCAGCCAGTGAACTTCTAGCACCAAAATGCTCTCGCAGCTCAGCTAAGCAAAGTGCTGTCAGGAGAGCGAGTCTTTGTTTCCACCTTCAATGAAGAAAGACGTATACAATGGGAGCAGAAATTCTTCTGCTGATTTAAAAAAATGCACAAGATCCAGTATTGAAAAAAAAACAACACAAACCCCCGGAGAACTTTATTTCCTTTATTGCCTCAAAATTATGCCTGAACTCGCACAGCTCTGCACCCGTCAGCGGCAACTGTAAAACCTGAGCTCACCCGCACTTTCCCAGAGCATCCCCCTACCGCTGCAGCCACGTGCGAAGGCTCGAAGGGGATGAAACGATGATGCCCCAGCGTTATCACCTGACCGAAAGCGATCTCAAAGAAGACATGCTGGGCATGTCAGCTTTTGGCCTTCATGCAGCAACATCACAGCACGAGGCAACGGCTCATTTTCCACGGTCAAAAGCACTTGAGTTAACAGCTAGCCTCCCGCTCTCTGGCTGAAACAACACTGCCAGGCAAAGGGCTCAGGATCAGCACGCAAATCTGGAAAGGGTTTTGCTAAATATTCCATCACCTGCCTTAAAACACCAGCGCTAAGGTCCAACCTTAAAACTTACAGGCTCTGCACGCACTGCTGGCGAGAGGTGACGAGTTTTGGGATACACAAGCCAGGCTGAATCCTTGACCAGGAACATACTTAGGAGGAGGTCTGGATCAAAAGCATGTGCGCTTTAGTAAACGACTCTTAACGAGAGCTGTGCGTCGTAGGAACAGTCAGAATATATTACTAAACAAGGAAGGATTAAGGATACAACAGGATGAGGAAACTACAGAGCACAAGACAGCTTTTCCAGGAACCCAGCAGGCAGAAATCGAGACGTTTCAATCCTCCTGCAACCTCCCGATTGCCAAACTTGCCAATCCACCGACCTCAGAGCCACAAAGTCTGATTCAAAGTCTCTTTCCGAAAGAAGAAACCAGGAAAAGCTCCTGGAACGGTTACGCGCGAAACCCCTAAATTTGAAACAGACACTTCCAGAGTGGCTCAAACCCAAGAGCGGTCTTGTTCCCAGCTTGCAGGCCAGCACTGCTTATGTGCGGAAAAGCACATGCAGATGTTAAGAGACAGATGAAAATCTGAACCGGGACCTTACTTTGCATCCTGTTTGAATTAGGAGAGAATGCATCTATGTGACACAACTGGAAAACTTTCTTCTTCGGAGCTGACTTTTTCTTTCCCAGCTCATTTCTAACTCGCTCTTCAAGATTTGGCAGAGTCCAGGGGAGGCAGGTGTCCCGAAGAAAGCCAATATCCAGTTCTTATCTAAAATGCATTTATAAAATAAGTTGAATCCAAAACATTTTAAGCACAATCTACATTTATAATACATCAGCAAATCCTCATGCCACTCTCCCTGGACAGGCTTTGAGTCAAAGCAAATAAAATCATGGAAATACGGAGCATTGCAGATAATAAATGGAGCTAAGCGCTCCTTCATCACCACCTCCCTGGCTTTGCTTTCAGCTCAGACGGCTGACAGCGGAGGACTACGCCGTGCCTGTGACCTCCCCTTGTTCCAACAGCGTGTTCAAGTCATCCTGCTCTGTTTTAAAGGCGACTTCAGGCACTGACCCCTCCACACCCGGGAGCGGTTTTCGCTCTCAGTTGAGCGTGAAAGAGCCAAGCAGCCAATTCCACCTGGAATTCTACAAAAATTGGGATTTTAAGGTTGGCAGTGGCTACCGCAACTATCTCAATAAACCCCGTAACAAGGTCAACCCTTGGCTCTCGCGAGAAACCCCAGCTTTCGACGAGTGTTCGTTTCACGGCCATTCTAGTGAAAAACCTACTGCGAGCCCAAAGGCTTTGGGAAAAGCCACATTTTTGTGCCTCCAGACAACTGCATCAACGAAGACCCTCGCAGCGGGGACCCAGGATACGCAGAAGCTCAGGCAACACCACAATGGGTGTAGGACACCGGACAGAACTGATGTCAAATGGCTGTTCTTCACCCGGTAGACAGGTCAAGCCGTGAGCGGCTACAGGCACAGGACAGCAGACGGATGGAAAGCGGGCAACCCGCTTCTAGCCAGATGTTACAGCATCGACGAAGAGTCCACCCCGACGTATTACATGTCGGTCCGGAAATATCTAACAGGTCTGTCAAGAGCTGCTCTTGGAGCCTTTGCAAGGTGATAAACGTGCGCCTTGTGCTCTTCCCTCTACGCTGTTCGATATGCACGCAATGTGTGGTTTCTTTCAAGCTTGAACATTTCACAGGCAAAGATGCATTCAAGCATCGCTTTGTAAGGGAAAGGGGGAGAAATCCTCCTCTGCGAGAAGCTCACAAGCCGCCGGGAGGACGGGATCTTCCAGCAGTCACCAAAACACTTATTCTGGCCCCAGAGCAACCACAACCCGCGACCAGGTCCAACCAAAAGCATCGTCTGAACCCAAACGGCCGCTTTTGGGCTGCTTTAATAGCGAGACTTTTCCTCACAAGCTGCAATAATGGTTACAGAGCCTACAGCCAAAATTGGGGTAGCGGTCCTCTACAGTCGCTGCGTAAACTCCCACCACAACCTGAAACCATCGGAGTCTTGCGGACAAAGCCAAACCACCTCAGGTAACCTTTCCATCGTGCGCCAGCCTCTGGCAAAGCCCGAAGTTTCGCAGAAGAAATGATTTAAGCAACGAGCACCTTGAAAACCGCTGAGAAAACAAGGGACTCAAAGAGGTTTCGCGGTGCAGCGACGCTCCTCTCAAAAAATATTTGGATGCGTTCAAGGGAAGTAAATCCCTGAGCAGCAAATACGTGGGGTCAATGAGACAACGCGAGGAAAATACATTAAGAAACTAAAGCAGCTAGAGGAAGGGGGACTGCTTCATTTTGACCACCTATTTTCAGAGATGAAGGCTGTTCTAATTAACAGGGATCGAAGGGCGAGCCTTTCACTTATTCCCGAGCATCCTTGATACCGCAAAACCCCTTATTTCACATATTTTGCAAATCAAAGGCAGCCCAGGTGTATATACCTGGAGAATCCCAGCCTGGCTGGGCTGCACAGCTGTATTTAATGGATGAGAAGTAAACAGCCTCCCTGATCCCCAGCAATAACAAGACATTACTTTTTTAATCGATCGGCATTTTAAGCAGCTGCACAGGCAGCCTAATGGGTCATGAAAGGGGAAAATAAAAGCCAGAGGGAGCTCAGAGTGTTTAATTTGCCCTTCCAAGCTTCATTCACCTTTATAAACTGAAACCCCGCAGCGATTCCCACCCCATCCACAGTCCCTCCAAATACCTCTTCATAAAAGCAGGGCATCTGGCACGGCTGCTCCCAAGCCGGCCACCAAACCCAGCCTTTCCCTTTTCCCCAGGGAATGATGCAACCGGGAAGATCCCTCTTTAAAACCCGCTGCCAGAGGAAACGCAGCCCATCGGACTGTTTAACGCAGCTCAATTATTAAAGAGGTTTCTGAGACTGCAGCACGCTCTGGTGCGAGCCAGGGGAAGATCTTGTACCTTGCCTTGTAAAGCACCTCCAAAGCAAGTGAGGGAGCCACAAGCGCAAGAGGGCGACCAGAAGGCGAGCCACCCCTTATTGCTGGAGTAACTGGGAGCCCCCTTTTCCCCTGGGGGCTTGAGGGAGCAGCTCGTGCCAACCCCTCACGGCCAGAAGATGCTGTAGGCCATGTAAGGGGAGTGAGACAATTCACACAGGGCCACGGTGCCCAGCACGCTCCAGGCCCAAGGAGGCAACCCAGGGGATACCCCAAAAACCGAGGGGGAAGGATACTGCTGGGGGCTGTCCACGCAAGGGGACATGGACAGCTGGGACACTGGGACACTCAGGACCAAAGGGTGCTGCCACAGCCCACCCACACAGGAGGAACCAAGCAGCTGAACCTAAAGGACGTGGCGTTTGGGGCTGAAAGACGCTGCGGGTGTGAGGCTGAACCCATGGGAAGAGGTGCCCGCTCTGCTCCTGGCCAGGAGATGCCAGCGCGGGGAGCCAAGCAGCTGAGCCTAAGGGATGGGGTGCCTTGCACCCAGGAGCCAAGACTGCGCCCAGGGGACACCCGCAGCTGGGGCAAAGGATGTTCTGAAAGGCTATGTGCGTGGGGGTGCCCTGATGGGGTGATCCCGGGAGGCGAGGCACCCCACACGCAGGGCCGGAAAGCTGCCAGACACCGAAAGGCTGAGCCTCGGGGACGCGGTGCCCCCAAACCCAGGGCTAAAGGATGGGCTGATCCCAAGCGCCGGGTCCCGAGGATGCTCCAAGGGGAGATCAACCCCGAAGGGATCGAGCTCGGGGGACGCGGCGCCCCCACGACCAGGGCCCAAAGGGACGCTCTGGGAAAGGGCTGGTATGGGGAGACCCCGAGGGGGGCGATCCCAGCGAGGGGGGCGATCCCAGCGAGGGGGGCGATCCCAGCGAGGGGGGCCATCCCAGCGAGGGGGGCCATCCCACCCACCTCCCCCCCAGGGCCAAAAGAGCCCCCCGGGGCGCGGCCGCCCGCCCCCGCCGGGTACCTTGATGCGCTCCCGGCACTGGGAGGGGGTGCGCTCGTAGCCCAGCTCGGCCAGGGCGCGGGAGACGCGCTCGTACATGGCGGGCCCGGGGGCCTTGCTGCCGAACACGGTGCCGGCGCCCTCCAGCTGCTGGTACCGCGCCTCCACCAGCCGCTCGTTGCCCCAGACCGCGATGAGCGCGTTGGTCTCCGCCGGCGTCCAGGACATCCCCCGGCAAGCGGCGGCGGCGGCGGCGGCGGCGGCG
>VZTV01020891.1:0-11697 GCA_013400875.1 Anhinga rufa | reverse complement strand
ATGGTAATGGGCTGTCCCAGCATGAGCCTGCCAGAGACCTGGGTCACCAGGACCAAGAGTCTCTGGGAAAAAATCCATAATGGCCAGAAAAGAGAACTTGGGCATCCCATCCTGGGATTTCTGTTGGCTTTTAAAGCAGGAGTATTCAGTGCTACATTTAGGAATCACACCATATAGCTGCCACATGAACTGTCATTTTAACCATGCTGTGATTAGCATGACTATCTGCTGTGGTTACCTTGTATGGCTGTTAGGTTGCAGACTTTGTGAAGGGCCTGAGAGCTTGTTGCAGAGGGGTATCCAAGCACTTTGGCAGGGTGAAATGGGATCAGAATTAAAAGTAGCTCTGGGACATTGGGAAATTATCTCAAATTTTCAGAAGGAAATTCAGTGAAGAGAAACAAAGTACTTTTGGGAATATTAGATAAGATAGACAAATGTATGGCTTATGGCTGTTGAACTAAAAAGGAACAGAAGTGGGGATTGTAACATATCACAAGTTATCAGTGAAAAAAAAAGGACATTATGATATTCTTGAAGGCTTCTAGGCAATTTTTTTTGGTCTATACTGGTGTTTGGATGTTATTGTTGCAGAGCTATAATGTTTCTGTAGTAGGAAATAATGCACATTTTAGTGGGTTGGACTGGTAAGTAAGTGAATAAGAAAAACAGTACCTTTACTTTGGAAAATATATTTTGAACAAAATAAAAGAATAAAAATATTATCATCATAAATTAGAAATACCTTAAACATATGATCTGCCTTACTTGAAAATTTTCATATTCTTTAGTATTTTAAACTCCCATCACTCTTACACAACGTTTTATTGTGCAGGGTTTTTTTAGGATCCTTGCAACTTGCTGTAGTTTTCAATCTGAACTAATTTTTTTAGTCAAGTTGTGCTCTTCCTGAAGCTATCTTTAGATAGATTATTCTAGCCCTACATATTGTCCTGTATGTGAATTACAGTGCAGCTTTATTGAGGATCCAATATATTACATTATTAAGATACATGCAGAACACCAATGAGAAGCTCAAGTTTTATTTTTCTTGTCTTGTGATTATCTGCTATGTGTGGAGGTCAGGGGTTGCTATGTACTATTTTTAGTTAAGCTGTCTGTCATCTGATCAGTACTAGTGCAAAGGTCCTGAAAAAAATATTGGTTAATGGCTATAAAGAAAGACCTCTCAGAGAAAAGGTTAAAATAGATGCAGTTAATGGGCTCAAATAGAGCTTCTGTCCCATATGGAGGGCAGGGGATTGGAAGGGGATCTCTGGAGCACAGAAGCAGTCTTCCAGTAATGGTAGCACAAATGGTTGAAACATTTCCCATCAGACACTTTTCGTAAAATTCAACAGTTCACACTGTGAGCTCCCCATCACACCCAGGCAAGGAGGAAATCACCTAACACCTGAGCTTTGCTGCTCAGGTCTCCTGACAGTACTCTTACACCTCCCACAAAATAGGCATCCCCCAGCCCCACCATGCCAGCAGCACAGCACCAACGTCAGCACGGTACTGCTGGGAGAAATACAGTTCAGCTCACATGAAGGCTTTGGAATTGAGTCCAAAGAGGTAAAGTTTAAGCTTAGCTAATGTGTGAGCCAGGCAGCAGTGTGAGGTCATACAATGGCTCTGCTCTGAGAGCCTATGAGGCACCCTGCTTCAGGAATATATGGCTAACCGGAGGGATTTGTCAGGGAGCTGAAGGGACTGATCTGCGCTGCCTGGCATAGCAGTGACCAAATGAAGTGGTCATTGTATTGTAGCTAGTTAAGCTAGTATTAAAATAGGCTAATTTTGCATGAACACCAACATATCCTGTCCTCCAGTGACAGGTGTTACCCTATTATTCTCCAAACTGAAAGCAAATTTTGACAATCCTCTGTTTTCATTTTAAATAATGAATATGGGAATTACAAAAAAAACCATCTCACATAATATCAATACTGCAAACTCCTTCTGCACTTGAGAATGCCTAGCATAATTTAGTTTCAATGTTCAGAAGTCTTTCTTGTTTTATGAAGAAAACAGGTAAAAATTTTGGGTAAAATGGTAACATTTACTTATGGCAACAAATAGATAGTTGTGAAAATCTAAACATATCTATCTCCACAGTGTAGCCTTTCCCTGCTTCTCTCACAGGTGTACTGTCAACAGAGAAACAAGCCAGTTAATCAAGTGTCTGGTAATTTTAGTTTATATTGCTGTCCTAATTTCTTCTCCTTTCATGCCATTCTCTAACTCTTTTTGCCTTTTCCTTCCCTTTCCATTGCTGTCAGAGCCTGTACACCTCACTCACCTGTTCTGTAACTGAATCTGTTTGGCTGCTTTGGAATGTGATGGAAAGGGCACCCTGAATGTCACCTCCTCAGCCAGGACCTACAGCTCACATATCTTTCTCTGACATTTGCTGTGGAGATAGGAGGAATTTGAATAACCATAGAAATCTCATGTACAGTCAAGAACTCTTCCTCTTTAAGTCTAAAAGTACTGTGTGTTAACTGTCTCTAATCCCTTGCTGATTTTGCCACCCCTCTTCACTTTTCTTTGCAAGACTGTTACTTTCACTCAGTGGGCAGCTACTTGGGTTTAAAATCTACTGTTGAAACTTCCCAAGTAGAAGTAATTTATTCTTTCTCCTGCTGTGAGGTCAAATAATAACTGTATTGAGCGTTGCAGGAATTAGTCTCCAGATAAAGAAACAGGATCAGAAGATTGAGAGGCTATCTTAGTCCATTCATAGCTAGCCTGAGATACAAGGAAGTTCTGAACATCACCAGACAGAAAGGTTAGCTCATTTGTGTTTCATCTTTGCAATAGCCAAACCAGTAACCGGCCCAATGTACCTTACATGTTACCAGGTTAGTTATCCTTTTATTTGTTAAGCTCACCACTGGCTTTTCCCTAGAAATAAGCCCCAACTCCTTTCCTACTCAATTCTTTTTAGCACTACTCATCTACAATGATAGCTCAAATCCCTGAAGGACATCTTACCCAGATAAACCACAAACAATTACCCAGACTAGATATGCTATGCCAGGAACAGAGAAAGCACTCATTGTATTCCATTTAGTTCAACACAACACCCACCTTTCAGTAGAATAAAAAGAACTTTTTTTTTATGTGAAAAGTGTCCTTACCATCTCCAGGATCCAGTGCCTAGCCACATCTTAGCAGAAGTGTCAGAATGAGAAGCTTTGCACCAGGGAATTAGTGTTCCAACATTTCTTCTTGTCTCATGCCAGCATTCCTGAGAGGTCTTATTTTACCCAGGGATCTTCAGTATGAGGCTACACATTCCTTATCAGTCTGTTCATTAAGAATCCACAGGCACAAAGATCCTTCTTGGCATGTTTTATAAATATTAACAGCATAGCTGAGAACAGGATTTGCAAACTGCAAATCCCATCAGGAATTTTCTTCAAGATAGTGTAAAAACTAACACTAAGCAGTAAAAAATACTGAATATTTTTCATTTTTAAGAAGAAACTTTGGTGCTTTGCATTTTGTTACCAATTCAGCATTATGAGACATCCTATTTTGTTGCATGTTGATGATCTGATTCCTTTAGCTAAAGACTTGTCATATCCTAGCACTCTCATTCCCAAGACAAATTATTCTAGTAACCCTGTGGGTGTTAAGTCCATTTCCTAAACCCACATGTTAAATAACCTGTTTTGGCAACGAGAAGAAATGTGTATATATTCCAGGTGTAGAATTTGTATTAGGTTTTTATCTGGGTTCAGTCTACTGAAACTAAGCTATTTCTATAAATAGAATGGAGAGAATGATTTAAAATGGTCAAATCTTGAAAGCTTTTGCTTTACTTACACAGAGAGGCTTTCGATCTGAAAGTGCTTGGGTCACAGAGGAATTGTATAGAAAGTTTGGAGAAAGTGTATTTTGTGCTATGAAGTATGGATTTCTCAAGGAAACATCTCATACATCTCATCTCAATCTATTCACACATGACCTGGAAATCACTTGATTTTCCAAACAGATGACCAGTATTTGACAAGAGCCGGTAACTGAACCCTGTGTTTTACCCACTTCACAGAAGAGAATGAAACAGTAGTTGATCTGTGGAAAGCTACCAGACTGCCCACCTTTAGAGGAAGTGTGATCCAGAGTAAAGCAACAAGGATGTGTAAAATTTAACTTCAGGATCTCTGGTCATAATAGAAGCTGATTATCCCTCTGTGTAGAACAGAACAGAACAATACCATATGCTTTTGTCTTGCTACTTATTCAAAGCATTTTGTGGTTAATGTCTTACACTGAATCCCGGGTCTTTTGTTTCCTTCAGTGGAAATCAAATAACCTTCTCAAGTGGTAAGTTCCTGCCTAACAGAACTGAAGTGTGCGATGGCCACTTTGGGGTCTCAAAATAATCATAGATATGGTGGAGAAAGAACAACAGATGATGTTTCAGTGTCTTTAAAAGATCTCACAGAGAGTGAATAACCTCAGCTTAACAATAGGTTTTGATTAATTCTCTTCAACCCTGCAATCAATGGAGTGGTATTTTGCTAAAAGGCCATGAATGGGGAGGAGATGGGAAAGCCTTGTCCTGCCTGCTTCATTGTGGGTCAGGTGAAGTCTTCTGAAGGGAAGACTGGACCTTACCTGATAGCAATTAAATAGGATAAGAAGATGAGAGGTAACTTCCAGAGTGAAGGAGAGAAGAGCGGTACAAGAAAGACACCTGAACATAGGGGCCTGCAGCAGACTGCTTAGAGTAGCAGAGAACAGGCACACAATCAGGTCTCAAAAGTATTGCCTAGAAGTATGTCCAACAGACTGGAAAGGTTTTCAGAGCTTGCTGAATCCAGACAACTAAAAAATCCACAGATGAAACCAATACTGGAGAAAAGGACCTGCTCCAGAAGGACACAAAGGACAGGGAGAATTTTTTATTATATGCTTTCTTACTCTGACTTTCTTTCTAACTTAATTTTTTTTTAATGAAAGACTCAGGCCTCTCATCTGTAACTGTTGGCCTAACCAGGTTCTTCTTCCAGTTTCCCAGGTCCTTTCCCCTCTGAGGTTAACAGAGGTTCTGTCAGAGGTACTCTGACACCTCAGCAAAATTTAAAAATTATTATTTCATGATACTGTTTTAGTAAAAGGGACAAGATACAAAGTCAGTGGCATGAATTTATGCTGCCATGTCTAGGGAAGAACTACAGTTAGCCTGTGAAAAGAAGCAACATCCTAACATGAAAGGTATCAGTAAAGACCAGCTGTTAAAATTTTTTAGTGATAAACCTTCCAGTGTTGTTTTTCATAAGCATATATCATAACACTAATATATTTCAAGCACTCTTAGCAAAGGAATTTAACAGTATTAGATACACAGAGCTTATACTTACTGTGTACTTCTGCTATGGAAACCTAGCTGTTTCCTGCAATGGGCATGTGTGAATAGTATGAGCACAAGGTACGGGTGTCCAGTGACACCACAGGCAGTCCAGACACAGATCCATCCCTCTCTAACATGGCTTTTCAGAAGCAAAGTGGGGAGGGAATGAATTGTGAGCCGCCAATCAAAGATGCCCTGTGCTATTCAGAAATCAGGGCTGTTCTGGTATTGCTTCCCCAAGATGTGCCATTCAAGTCCATTGTGGAAATAAGAAGGGATGCAGGATTTCTGTCATGTATCATCAGGAACCAGGCCTAAATCAAAATGTTTGGAGTAGGAACAGAGGAAGTTAGTCCTTGGGAGCAAAGAGCTAGGTAGGCAAAATACCTTTTTTCCTTCATTATTCTCTACCTTGTCTTTTCCATTCCTTCCTTCTGGTGGATCTGATGCCTTCCTACCCAGCCAGGCAGGTCTGTTGTCCCTAGGGACAGCTGTCATTTGCAATGAACATCTGCAGGGGAGGTCTTCTTTGATATAGATGTCCCAACATCACATTTGAATCCAGCTTGGAGCCCTAGAGCTGAGCATGAGTAGACTAGTGCAGAAGGCACCTTCTAGCACCTTCAGCAGGATTTTCTGGAAGCTGTGTTATTCTGATAGTGGTAGCTCATTTTGTTGAAAATTGTGCAACAAAATGTTTCTTACTGACATGTGCTTGACATTTCCAACCACTCAAACTGGATGACAGCCTTCAACGCACATTGTCTGAATATGATTCTGTTTGTATACATATAGGACAATGAATGTAGTTATGACCCAGTATGAAAGCACTGTTGGCTGTATTTGCTCTGCAGAAAGCTCTTGGGCCCCAGCCTCTCAGTGAGGGAGTCACAAAGAAACACTGAAATGAGAAAATATTATGCAGAAAGCCAGTGAAAAAATGACATTTCACAGAAAGACAGACTGAGTTTCAGCAAGCATTTCTCATTTTCCTAAACTGCTTTTGGCTTTATTGCAATGAAGTAGGTGCCAGGACAATTTCTCACCAGGTGGGACTGCACAGACTGCACTGCACTCCCACATGTCATTGATACAGAATGCACTGTACTCTGAAGCATTGTGTATGTAAGAAGTGTGGGCCTGCAGCAGTCTTGCAAATCCGCATGAAAGGGGACAGGATTTCATCAATATTCTTAACTTTCATCTCCAAAGGACACAGCTCCTCTTGAGATTTTTGGTCTTTGAGACTGAAAAAGAAATGTTAAAGAGAAGAGTGTTTATCAGCAATTTAAGAACACTCCACTCCATTCTGAAATAAATGATGCTGTAATGAGTTTGCCTGTTGGATTCCTGTAGGTGCGACAGCTGAGATTAGCTCAAGCCCTTTCCCTTCCAGCAAAACTATTGCTGCATCACCTTCTCATATACAATGCACCCACATTACTGCATCTTCTCTCGCCACTGCCTGTCCCTCCATAGAGGCTCCCCACTCATTTCCCCTTCCTCTTTTTAGATCCTCTATCCTGCATTACCCCATCTCAGTTTTCCCACTGATCAGTGTCTCTCATCCTTCTCACCCTCACTCACCCGACCTTGACCTGTCCTTGATGGGAAGACTGTCACACTGCACACCAGCCCTTTCCCTGCCCACCCGCAGGGTGGGACAGGCACATGTGCACTGCACCTCTGCTCTCCTGGCTGCACCCCTGCTTAGTTCATGCAGGCCCATGGTCTGTCAGAAAGCAGCACACCAATGCAGACATTCCCTGTCCCTCCTGGGCCCTGAGCACCTCCCAGTTCTTGGTCAGAGCACCAGGGACCCTGGTCACCTAAGGAGGAACAGCTGAAGTGACCTGTCCCCAGGCACAGGAGATGCTGCTATCTGTGTAGGCACCTGAGTGTGCTCTCCAGGTCATTGACCCACAGGAGGAGGCTTCTTACCAGAGCAGAAGCTGAGAAGCTCTGAGCTCTCTCCAGACTCCTAGGGCTCAGTAGCAGGGGTTGTTTACTTTATCCTGTGAGCTTCATGTTGAGAAGGAAATAAGTAGGTCACTTGGAGTCTTGCTTTTAATCTTCATCTAGAGGCATTAGTAATGTACTTATCTATACTCAATTTCACTCTGCAATGCATCCTGTCATCCCCCTGAATCTCTTTCTACCTGCATCTTTCCCATGCCATACTGCTGTATGAGCAGGAAAATCTTACAAAGCATAGATCAGAGGACATGTTCATCATATAAATACAATCAGTGTTATGTTGGAATCTACCAATAAGACTTGAACGAATTACCTCCAAAGATGCAGTCAGTAAGAAATAAATGCCATAGCAGTCAATCTTCAGGAAAAGTTGCATGATGGAACTCAGGAGTCATGATTTCTCAGTACAAGGTACAATGCTACCTAACTTTTGGAGGTTCCTTTATGACTGGAATGAATCTATAAACTAGGACTTCCTAATCTACTGCCCACTGAGCAGATGCCCTACTGGATAAACAAATTTCCCCAAGACATGTCTGAAATGGTTGGGACTGTACTGGGAAACCTGGTGAAAAAGTCAAAGCTAATGAGACTGCCAAAGGTGTTTGATGAGCATATAAAAATCATAAATTGCAGAGAATTTCACTGCTGCACTGTAATGAAAGAAGAAATGGGACCTCACAATTTATTCTCTACTGTACTGGAATTTGCCAGCTGCCACAGGGCAACCTGTTTATAGTAAGATTTAACCTAGAGAGGATGCAAAGTCCTTCCTAGCCAAATGTAAGAAATCAGTAGTGTTCCTCTTCAATCACTTCTTTCAAGTTGTAAAACAGAATGGATGAGTGCTATATAAAGATCTGGGGCCTTTGATCACTCTTTTCCTAGGTTTACTTTTGGCAGGAGGTTCTGATACCTGAACAAGGGCCATGAGGTTTCTTCCACTAATGATCACATTGAAACTTGTGGATAAAAATAATGAAGAAGGTATCACACTTCCAGGCTGTGAAATTTCCTTCCACACTGGAATGTTATAAACTTGAGTCTCCAGTTCATGATGCAAATCCAGAAGTAAAACTCATTGTGAGATTCTGCTCACATCTGGCCATAGGCCGGAAATCTGTTTCTATGTGCTTATTTTCACTTTGACTGTGATGTGTTGCTGAATATTCTCTGTCTCTCTGTTTGCTAACACAGAGCCTGATGGAAGAGAAGTCATATCTTAAAGGGCTGGCAGAGAGTGAGGCAGCTGCCTGATCTCTTTCTCAAGATGGTTCTATTTTCAGCATGCCTGAGTGTCTTCTCCATGGGAAATGTCAGCACTGCAGCACCTTGCCCATGCTGCATTGCTGAGCAGGACATTCTGTATCCAGGGACTGCTCTCACTATGTCTCTTCTCGTTTTGATTGTGCCGTGCTTTGCTTTCAGCTGCAGTGGAGTCCAGCTCCACAGAGACAGTAACAGGACTGGGAGAAAGTTAGTGGTGGGCAGGATCTATTTAATTTTTCTTTTTGCATTAAGGCATTGTTGCTTCTTTCAGCACATCCTTTACTAAGAACTAGCATTCAAATAGCTGCCCTTCATGATGTGTTATTAAGTATTTCAGAAAGACAGCAAAGCAAATGCTGTGTAGCCCAGAAGCTTTTCACAAGCACTTACATGGGTGGCTGGATGATTAAACACTATGATTTTCTTTGCAGGAGTTTCCTGTCCTATGGAACATGGGCTTTCAAGGATAGGTTGCCTGCAAGCTTTCATTAATACAATTATTAGTTTCTAGAAAGAACTATTAGAGGATATAGTTATAAATGATAATCATACACAGACATTCTCACTGGCAAAGAACCAATGAGGTTGTTTGCTCTTAGTCTCTTTCACATGTATTGTCTTCTGATCTCTTTTCCTTTTGCAACATCTTCAAATCTAATATGAGTGGCAAAGATCTTTCTTTTCTAAACCTGTATTGGGAATTCATGTCTATCTTGTGAATGACATCACATGCTCTGCTACAGCTGCCATTGCTATCAATCATTTTTTCTTGCTTAAAATGTGCATTTTAATAACATCTGTGGAAAAGCAGGGAATTTTTGGATGATGAGAACTGGAAAAAGAAAATTGTATGATATTACAGTTTTCAAATTAAATATTGAATGTTAAATATGTCTTATTTTTCTTCACACTTAGCAAAAGGTTTTTCACACTTAGCAAAAGGTTTTAATTACTGTTTGCTCCAACAGGACTTACTGAATTTACACTGTCATTCATTTTATTGGCATTGAATTGTTTAATGTCAAGCACTGAACAGTTTACTGTTCAACCCTCTTGAACACCTATATCCTTGATGGGCCTGATAAATTAGCAATCACCTTAATTGTGCAACCCAACTAACAGAAAAATAGGCAAGTGCACTAGGTGTAGTCTGTAAGGAGAGCTCAAAGGTGGGTACACTTTTGAAGAACCTCTGTAATTAGAATTTTAAGGAAAAAGACAAACCCCTAAGTCTGCAATCATATGATGAATTTTGCTAACTTTTAGGAATCTCCCTAAATGTGATTTATTACCAATTTCTTATCATGATATTTTAAACTCTCAGTTATAAAGCAAAGCTTGAGAGAACAAACAGTAAAAAGAGCTCAGCTGAAAGTTGAGCTCCCATTTAACAACTTGTTCCTTTTTGAGCAATAATCTGCACCTACATACACACTGCACACTATTAGCAATTAGTTCAGACACTTCTGCCTGTGTAGGACCTATGAAGGATCTTAAACACTTCATTTTGACATCTTTCTAGATCTGCAGGTGAGGGTAGTCCATTTACTGGATGGACACATCTAAGCCAGCCCAGCTGACTTAGATATATTCCAGTGCTCCCATGTAAGCAAGGTTCCTATTTCAGCAAATTCCCGAAAATTTCTGTTAAGACACAGATGAAAGGGCTGAAGAATTTGCTGATTTGTGTTCATATCAAATCATTCAAGCAGATATCAGATGCCCTTACACCACTTTATGTCTGGTTAGTTCCTTAGTCTTATGCTGAAGTTACAGTCATCTCACTCAATGCATGTCCAACTATTAGTGCTCATAATAAGTTTAAATGACAAATGAAATGGATTTATTTTTTCACAGCACCTACTTGCCAGACAATTTAGGTGCACATGCGTGTGAAGTTCCTATATGATGCAAAATGGCAACTGTGATCCATGAATTTTCTGTTCACAACCAAATACAGTTCCTGGAAATATGCTCTTACATACTGGTCATTGTTCCAACACTGCTTGGCTGCTTCCTGCAGGAGATAAGAGTCACCTTCCTTGCTTGTAAAGGGACTGAGAAGGAACTTTCCACATGCTTCCTTTCTTCCCCAGTAATACTTCTTGGATACCTTAGAGCAAGAACTCACTCACTAAAAATTCCCAAACTAATTTCAATTGAGTTTTCCTCCCCTAGCAGGTATGTATCCATTTTCAATTATACTTCTTTTGCTGATTACCTCCTATCTAGGCAAAACATGGGTAATCTTGATCTCTTCATTTTATTTAAATAAAAAATGCATAATGAAGTCATCATATCCATACTTTATAGAGAACAAGATTAAGCTCACTCATGAAGAAGAAACACTACTTCTCTTCAGGAAACTTAGCAACCAAACTGTATGTCTGCAAATTCCGAATTGTCTGTTTGCGAAGTCTGATATATTACCTTATTTTAAGGCTAGCCTTTCTGAAGGTCTTCTGCAAGCTAAGGCAGGATGTGAAAGTAACATTAATTGGTCCAAGCTGTAGTTCGTCAGTAACAGAGTTGATGTCTGCAAGAGGCTACTGAAGGTTTTAGATCTGCTTATGCATAGCTCCAGGAGAGTAAACCATGAAGTCTCAGCACTCCATCTGACAGCCTGGATTTTAAAACACGTCTGTTCATTCTCTGTGGGCTACTCTGCTTAACCAAGTAAACCACATTACTTGCATGGTCCTTCCTTCTTGTCCTGTAGAGACCTTAGTGCTGGTTATCTTATACTTTCTTCGGTACTTCATAGTCCTATTGACTAGCTGATCTAAAATCTGCTTGCTGACCTACCACGTTGCCCAGCCAGTGGGGGAAGAATTATGGAGATGGGCAATTCAGGAACAATCCCTCTTCTTTTATGGGCTGCCTCACATAGGAAATGTTACCATTTTCTGAGTAAGAAACACTTTCTGAGTAAGAACACTTTCAAAAAATATTTTCGTTTCTGACACTAGCTTGTATAGGCAAAGCAGATGCTACACCCAAGCCCTCCATCCTAAATGCATTGCTGAGTCCACACCTGGAAACACCTCAACTCACTGGCCTCTTCCCTTTCAAACTAGACCTTC
>VZTV01020890.1:0-15225 GCA_013400875.1 Anhinga rufa | reverse complement strand
TCTGTGATTCTGTGATATAAATATATTCAGAGTCCATTCACTTTTGGAAATCACTTGACCCAACAACTTGCTCTTCAAGGACTTAGTGTTTTTCATCTAATCAGTCTTGAAAACTGTTTTTGGAGGTGGCTGAGAGCATGTCTGAGTCATCATTAATTGACAAATAATAATTGATCAATAATAATTTATTTATTTACAAGATTCTTGTCTATATGATTATGAAGCTAAAGGTGTCTTCCTATCTGTCTTCAATCATTTCACTGATCTTTGGGCAGGTATTTTTGCGGGTGTTATCTTGGGGAATGCTTAACTTTTATAATGCACTGAGCAAATAATATACATTTCTTTTAAGTGTGGAAGGACTGTTCTTGTTTACTATAACAGTGGTTGTAGCATGAGCCACAGAATTTCACCAAGGGACAAGAAAGAATTTTTTGGTTTGTGCCATACTGTTGAAAGCAGTTGATTACACTATTTTAAGTCTGGATTAGAAAAAAGAAAGAAGTTTCAGCATTTCCATGGGAAATGATTAAGGAATCAAAGTATGATCAATAGATATTTGTAAATAATGGCATTTTTTGTTTGTCAACTGAAGAAAAAAAAAAAAAGGAAAATGCTTGTCTCATTGTAAACTGTTTTTAACAGAAAACAGAACATTGAATGAAATAAGTCTTTTAAATAAAAATGAAGTGTTTAAATTAATTTCCAGTTCTTTTTCTTTCAAAATAAATGTCCACATTAGAACAAAAACATTGCTTTAAAAATGTAAATATAATGTTGCATTTAAAACAAAAATGGTAATAAATAGATTGACTTTTTAAAGGATAATTTCTCCCCTTTTTTATCCGAATCTTTATGAATCTGATTCATATTTCAAAATTATTTCAGAAGCCAAAAACCTGCTGTTTTCTACAGAATTTATTTTTCATGATGACATATTTCTCAGTTTTGTCACCTGTTTCCTTCATCTGCTATTACAGAAAATATTTTGTTTCTTGCAGTTCCATAATATCCTTTTTTCTTCAGTCTCCTCCAATCTGCATACCTGTAATCCACATTAAATCTCCAATCTTGAATTGGTGAATTTATGCTCCCTTTTTTTTTCCAAACTGTCTGAGCCAGTGATTGTGTTTCCTTGAAGGAATGTTGTAAAAATCTTCCAGAAGCCCAGCTGACATATTCACAAGAATGCTTGCATTGAAAACATCTCCCTAACAATTTTTAAACTTTTCTGCATTTGTATGCAGAGTGCTCAGTGTTTACTGAGAGTAAACAGGATATCTGTGGGATCAATAACAGCAGGCTATATAACTGTTAGTTATAAAAAAATTTATCTTAAGTAGTATCAAAACTTAAAAGAAGCTGCACCAACCATTTCTTGTGATGGGTTTTTTTCCTCTACACTTTCTAATCTCTGTCATGTAAAAATGGATATGAAGATTTCATCCTAAGGCAATTTTATATCCTTTTTTATTTAATAACTGAAACCTCACAATAAACAAATCCTACCAATGGACAATAAAATGCAGATAAAAATTAGAGGTAAAGAAAAGCCTTCACATGTTTTAAAAATATAAAAAATGAGTTTCTCCTCCTGCAATTAAAAGAAAAAAAAAGAATAAAGAAAGAGATGTGCTGAAAAAAATCTGCTAGAAAGCTTTAAATGATCTGCAGTCTAGATTTTGAAATAATCTGTAACTGGCAATTCATAATTACTTAAAACTGAGGTTCTAAGTTTCCTTCAGCTGTGCTTAAGTCCGAGTTTCAAGAAACAGTTCTTCAGCTCTTTGTTCCATCATTTGAAAAATCATTTCAGATCAGTTCAGGATAAACAATAGGCTTGAACATAACAGGAGAATAGAATAATAGAATAGCTGAAGTTGGAAGAGATCTCTGGAGACTGTCAGTTCACCACCTCTACCTAAAGCAGGGTCCTCTAGAGCAGGGTGCTCAGGGCCATATCTGGGTAGATTTTGAGCAACTCTGAGTATGGAAACTCCACAACCCCTCTGAATAGCTTTTATTGACTCTTTCTCAGTTGTTTAACATCTCTTAGAAAATTTGCTTTGCCTCTTCCTCCCATCAGAAGGAACCAAATTTGTTTGTCCAGCGTTATATTAAAGTCCTATGGTCAAACCCATGCTGCTGTTCTATGAAATGGTCCTAGAAATAGCAGGTAGGTAGTTTCCATGCCAGGTGGTACTAGAGATTTAGATTTGGATTTTTGGCCACATACTTTAGTTCTATATCTCAGATTAAAAAACTGCCATCATTTAGACAACTTCAAATTAAACTTTTTATACTTTTGGTCTATGGCTGTACGTTGTTCAGGCAGTTTTGCTCACAGAGTGAATATACTTGGTGGTATCTGTGATTGGCACTCATTTTCCTGGGTAAAGATCCTTCTAAGCAGTTATATGGAAATATAGGACCTCAATCATGGAGCACATAAGCAGTCTTTTACATCCCATACCAATTAGGAGGTATATTTAAATCAGTTGAAGCCAGTGGCTTAACTTAAATATGTGCTCATCTGGCTAAGTAACAACTGTCTTCTTCAATCACAGCCTCTGAAAGATCATTTTACATTAAAAAATATTATTTTTATGTTTAAGAAGACAAATTCCTCTAACTTTATCTGATAAATTCATTAACATATTTTTTTCTGAATTGCAAATATTAACAGAATTTGATTTAACTTATTTAATTTGTATCACACATAATTGTGAATATCAATTGTGGCACAAAAACGGGGTATAAACTCACTGTCGTGTTTTAGCCCCAGTCAGCAGCCAAGCACCATGCAGCCGCTCGCTCACTCCCCCCTGGTGGGATGGGGGAGAGAATCGGAAGAGTAAAAGTGAGGAAACTCATGGGTTGAGATAAAGACAGTTTAATAGGGAAAGAAAGAGCCACACATGCAAGCAAAGCAAACCAAGGAATTAATTCACTGCTCCCCATGGGCAGGCAGGTGTTCAGCCATCTCCAGGAAAGCAGGGCTCCATCACGCATAATGGTTCCTTGGGAAGACGAACGCCATCACTCCCAATGTCTCCCACTTCCTTCTTCTTCCCCCAGCTTTATATACTGAGCATGACATCATATGGTGTGGGATATCCCTTGGGTCAGTTGGGGTCAGCTGTCCCGGCCGTGTCCCCTCCCAGCTTCCCGTGCACCCGGCACAGCATGGGGAGCTGAAAAAGTCCTTGACTAGTGTAAGCGCTACTTAGCAACAACTAAAACATCTCTGCATTATCACCACTGTTTCAGCACAAATCCAAAACATATCCCCATACTAGTTACTGCAAAGAAAATTAACTCTATCCCAGCTGAAACCAGGACACTCACATAATATGTTGCTCTTGAATAGAATATGTAATACCATAGAAGTAGACCACTGATGACGCATGAATGCAAGAAAGAGTATAGTTTTGGAAATATTCAATGTCTGCAATTTCTGCAGGTTAAATACTTCTTGGAGGAAGCAAACTGTTTAGGTGGATAAACACATTCTGCATGCTTGGATGAGATCATGCTAATTATCTACTGCAAGTTGGTACAGGCATAATCCTACTAGTATTGGGACTGACAGAGGTTACAGGCATAGCAAGCATAAATTCACCTCTCTACTGCTGTCTGTCATTCTGTCACAGTGGTGGGATGCTAGAGACATGTATTGTTCTACAAGCTGGCCATATTTCATCCATTAGCAGTTTGAGGATAGTTAGATGTCTGTAAGTTGGAATGCTTCAGCTCTGGAGCCCTCAGCACAGACAGGACATGGACCTGCTGGAGCGGGTCCAGAGAGGGCTACAAAGGTGATCAGGGGGCTGGAGCACCTCTCCTGTGAAGACAGGCTGAGAGAGTTGGGGTTGTTCAGCCTGGGGAAGAGAAGGCTGAGGGGAGGCCTTATTGCGGCTTTCCAGTACTTAAAGGGGGACTATAAGAAAGATGGGGATGATCTCTTTAGCAAGGCCTGTTGTGACAGGACAAGGGGCAATGGTTTTAATCTAAAGGAGGGTAGATTTAGACTAGATATAAAGAAGAAATTTTTTACTATGAGTGTGGTGAGACACTGGCACAGGTTGCCCAGAGATGTGGTAGATGCCCCATCCCTAGAAACATTCCAGATCAGGTAGGATGGGGTTCTGAGCAACCTGGTCTAGTTGAAGATGTCCCTGGCCAGTGCAGGGGGGTTGGACTAGATGGCCTCTAAAGGTCCCTTCCAACCTAAACCATTCTATGATTCTGTGATCCTGGAAACATCAGTGCTTGAGGAGAGCCGATAAAGTAAAAGGCCAAGGTGGGCAGGAGACCATGCACTTAAGAGTTACCTAGGGTGGAATTGAGAAGTTCTCCAGCCAGCTGAGCTGTGAAGTGATAGAAGAGCCTTTCAGTCAGAGGAGAGCTGTTTGCACAAGAGATGCTCAGAACGATATGTGAGATTTTTCAGGCAGGATAAACTTACCAACCTCTCCTCCCCTGCGCAGGCAGCAGGAGATACAGCTTGTGAGACAGGTAGGGAAATTAGTTTGGAAAATTTGGTCTCTCTTTTTCACTCGAGAGATGACCGTTTTCCACACTCTGAAGTATCTTGAAACCTTGGTTCCATTTTCCCATTAAAAGTAAAAGCTTTAAATGAATTAATTTAGAAATTTTTGTTGTGATGTGAAACTAGATTTCTAAAGACAAAGTGGGGCTCACTCAAAATGCTAACCAGGATATCACTGGCCATTTGTGCCAGCTCTAATAGTAGACCTGCTCCAAGCAAAACCAGTTCATCAAAAAGTGCTCTTTTCAGGGTCCAGCACAAGCTGGAATGTGCAAACAAGAAGAGCTTGCAGGTTCAGAAGGTTCTTGGCTAAATATGTTCATGGGCTTTGGCACCAGGCAAGGATGAATAGGACGATTCTTTACTGATTTATCAGGACATGGTCCTTAGTGAGGTGCAGAAGGCATGGAGTTTTGCCTACACCTCTATTTTTTCAGCACTGAACCTTATGTCTGTAACATAGTAAAAGGCCATGGGTTGTCATGCTGCATTCCTGCAACAGGGCTTTGCTATGATTACCTCTTCAAATTCCTTAGTTTATACCTGGGTACAATCCAGTGTTACATCCACAAATATAAGGAATAACTATATGGTGCCTTTCTAAACTATATCTTGGCAGCAGAGTTAGCATGTCTACACTGGGACACTGTTAAACATAGCCACTATCTATGTATGATTTGGTATAGCTTCATGTGGCTAAGTTCACTCCCCCATGTTGGTAGAGCTTCTCAGGGTATACCAAAATGATCTCTTCGGAGCTGAAACTTGGGTACGTGTATGAATATTTTCTTGTAAAGTAAGTATCAGATGCCACTAGAGGGACTTTGTCTTTATCTCCAATACAAATCAGTCACATGGCAGCTGAAGTAAACAGTAGGACCTTTATTCCATATCTTTTCTATATGCCAGCTGGTATTAAACCTGATTTAAAGCATCACCAGACTCCAGTGAGATGGCTTAGCATGTGGATGAAAGGGGGATCAGAAGTTAGATCCAACTTAAAGCCTTAGCTAGCTCTGCAGGGTGACATACCTTGTGTGTAGCATCAGATAATTTTCATTTTCATAGAATTTCAGTGATGTAAGCATCTTCGTACCGGAATTTGTCCTGTTGTGTTGTCGTGGTTTAGCCCCAATCAACAACTAAGCACCACGCAGCCGTTTGCTCACTCCTCCCACCCCTGTGGGGTGGGGGAGAGAATTGAAAGAGCAAAAGTAAGGCAACTTGTGGGTTGAGACAAGAACAGTTTACTAATTAAAAATAAAATAGTAATAGTAATAATGGTAATGATAATAACAATGATTATGATAACAATNAGCAACAACAAAAAACATCAGTGTGTTATCAGTATTATTCTCATACTAAGTCCAAAACACAGCACTGCACCAGCTACAGTGAAGAAAATTAACTCTATCCCAGCTGAAACCATAACATGTGTCTAAAGCACTTAGCTCCTATAAGGAGGTTGCTTTGTATCTCTGTAGAATCCTACAATGACTCTAAAGATTCCAAGCCTGAAATTGCAAGGCAACTATTGCTTACTGAAGGAATAAAATTGCTATTTTATGCTAAATTTGCATGTGGATTTCCAATATGAGACAACAAAATGTTTAGCAGTCTTCTGATTGCTTTTAATTAAGGAATTGATGAAAAAAACTAACCTAGAAATGAAAACTTCACAGTTGGCTGCATAAGAGAAATTGTGAAAAGCTCTCCTTTAATGCTGTTCAGGCTTGAGCATTACCAGAAACATCTCCCAGAGACTGATCTTTGTACTGCTCTTTTGCTCAAAGAGCCCCTGGAAATTGTCAATAAATAGGATTCCTGTTTGCTGACATATAAGCCTCTACTTCTTGGTATTTCATTTTTCTGAACTTTAGCTAAAAGAAAGCTTGTATTTGAGTGCCAGAAATTGGTTATTGCCTGTTTCTTTGTAAGACTATTGTGACAGACTGGCTTTGTCTGTTGAGAAGTAATGTCAGGTAGAAATTGGAATAACAGTCAGATTGGAATTACTANCTGTTCAAGTGGTGCCACTCATACCTGGTTGCCCTGCTTTTGTAGCAGTTAATATTGAAAAAAAAAAAAAAAAAAAAAAAAAAGTCTGAGATTAAAGCTTTACCATAACATCTCAGGAAGAAATGGGATCCTCTGCCTTAGACAAACATAAGTAATTGTTCCTGGGAAGAATCAGAGTAACGTTTTTCATCAGTTGACTTCACTGGCTAGTAAATATTAATCAATACTTATTCCACAGAGGGAAACTAAGGCATATAGTGCTAATCATCTATGGCAATGGATCCACTAACAAGATTCATCATTGCTGTTAAGCTGATCTGGTTGTGAGCAGGTGAACAGTCCTGCAGATCTAAGTAGGGCTGCTACCACACCTGCAGAAGGGTGGTTCACATCATAACTTAAGAGGAGGTGACAGAGATGAAGTGACTCAGTTCTTAATCAAGAAGTCAGAATGGAAGTACAGGGTGGGATTCATTTTACCTTAGTGTAGATGCCCATATCTGAACTGGCCATTATGGGCTTCTCCTTCCCTAGAAGATGTGCTTACTTCTAGGGCATGATTCATCTGACTGTTTGTGGTAGGTTGACCATGGCTGGCTGCCAGATGCCCACCAAGCCGCTCTCTAACTCCCTCTCCTCAGGGGACTAGGGGGAGTAAATAAGATGAAAAACTGATGGGTCAAGATAAAGGTAGTTTAATAAAGAAAAGCAAAGGCCACACACAGAAGCAAAGAAAAGCAAAAAGATATTATTCTCTACTTCCCCATAGCAGGCAATGTACAGCCACTTCCTGGGAAGTAGGGCCCTGGAACGCATAGTGGTTGCTTTGGAAGGCAAATGCCTTAGTAACGAATAACCTCTCCCCCCTCTTCCTTTCTCCTAGCTTTTATTGCTAGGCAATACATCATATGATACGGAATATCCCTTAGGTCAGTTTGAGTTAGCTGTCTTGCCTATGTACCCTCCCAGCCTTTTCCCACTCCCAGACTACTGGGGGTCAGTTAGACAACCCCATATGATACCAAGCACTGCTCAGCAGTAGCTAAAACACTGGTGTGGTTTCAATACTGTTCTAGCTACAAATACAAAGCACAGCACTGTGAGGGCTGCTATGGGGTACGTTAACTCCATCCTAGCCAGATCCAATACTGCTCTAGATGTTTTCTTCAGGATGACGTGAATTTTGGTCTGTGAGTGCCTTTCTTATTGTGGACTGCGAGTAGATGACTAGTTTGGATGCAGACGTCTAGTTTCTATAAGGAATTGGACCTCAAATGCCTGTTCAAAGGTCAAATATGTCCCCCAATTGGGCCTGATGCTGCTTATCGTACCTTAAGAAAATGGCACTTGTTCAGGAGGCCTTCTTTTACCATCTCCCAGAGTTTTCTCCCACCAGATCTGTGTTGGATGTGATCAGTTTCTAAAAATGACTTATATCAGCAGTTAGGAAACAAGAAAAAGAGAACTTTTATGGTTCTTTGTAATCTGAAGTGTGTCACAGGTTCTTAACTTGATTGAAAATACAAAAACTCTGCAGCTGCGAGTGCCTAAAGCAAGGGTGCAAGAACTTTTCCATCTGCTGAACTTGGTGAAGGTTGAAGCAATCACCATCTTCTGCAATTATCACTTGACAACAGCAGATTAATACTTACAGTGGATGCTATTAATGCATCCTTAACAAGATGAATACTCTCGCTAATGAATCCCAGTAGTCTCAGACATCAGAGGATGAAGGGTTCTATGTGTGCACGTGTGTGTGAAAGCAAAAGGAAAGCACTGGGGGTTATTATAGACCTACTATAAACGCTGTGAAAGCTGTAAATCGAAGACAGATAAAACAGCTTCCAGTTGTTAGTTTTTACTTCCTGGTCTTGCCAGTTTGGAAGTTCTTCTACCAGTGGGTATTTATCATTTGGCCTGACTTACATGAAGTTTAATTTCTGCCTCAGCACATCAAAGACACTGACACTGTAGTAGAGCACAGTAGCCCAGGACATGTGGGCTTGTCATTACTAGTAACAGGCCACAGACTACAAGAATTTATCCCAGCCTAAACACTTGCCTTAACCTGTTTTGCTCGCTGCTTCAGCAAAGCACTTAGGCATCTAAAGTCTAATGTTAAAAATATTCACTTGACTACAGCTTAACCAGAGGCCTTATACGCTACCCTTAACCCTCAGTCTCAATGGAGAATTGCTGCATCTTTTTTAACTGAATTGTATGATTGTGGTTTGCCATGGTATATATGGTAATACTTGGCCTACCATACACAGAAAACTTCAGCAAATGACCAAGACTAAGCAAAATTGACCATGACTAAGCATAATATTATACGTGGAATAATGGGAAAGAAGCACACCAACAAACAGCAGTGCAAAAATAACTTCATGTGAACCCCAGGACAGAGGAGGATCAGAAGAAGAAACCAGCATCATCAACATCAGCCTGCTTGTGTTGGGAACTTGGGACACTGGGGAAACTCCTCTCTTGCCTAAATAAAACAGGTCTGCACTCCCAGAAATCCAGGGTTTACCAGGGAGGTGCAAAAAGCCTGGGTAAGAGGGGCAGCTCTAGGATAGAATGGCCCACACATTAGTATTTTAGCTGCATTATTCCTCCTTTTATTTTAATTGAATGACATAAAGGTATCTATAACTAGACTAGTAACTTGCATTATATTAGCTGGACTAATTCTTCACTCCTAATTGACTTTCATTCTTACATGCAGTAAAATGTTAGGTTTAACAAAAGGAAGGTCGGTGACATGTGAAAACAAAAATAGATGAAAAGGCAAGGAAAACATAGAACCTTTCCCAGCACATCCTTGCTCAGAATTGTTGCCTGGGTCAATGAAAATGTGGGATTGCTGCTCATGGGAAGGGTGTTTGTTACCATCGTGATCTGGTGAACAAGGAGCAGGCAAAAGTTTCATAAAGGCTGGGGCTGTCACCAGCTGTCTGTGAAATGAGGAAAATATCCCTATGGGAAGATTTCATTTATATTACCTTCCTGCATGCAAACCTCATAGGGTCTTCAGTCTCCAGGGGTCACCAACTGAAAGAAAAAGGAGCTATAAGGGAGTTGATACCTCCTTAAAAAAAAAAAAAGCATCTGCTGAAGAGGAACCCTTGCTCCTTAGTCATGCCATTGGCAAAGGATTTGCAACAAGAGATGGTAGGGAGGTGATTTTACCATGCTGGTGCAGGACAGCTCTCTGATGAGAGCAGCAGAGGAACTGAGTGGACACTCATGTTGGTTTGCCCTTCAGCTTGGAATATGGGTTTGGATGCAAATTCATTAGCTGCAAATTGTGCTTTTGAAGGTAATCTCCCAATTGTCCCTATATGTCGTACTTTGATTCACATGGTGAAGTGGTCTCTCAGTGACTGAACTAGATATTTTTTTCAGATAAAAATAAGCCAGCAAGTTACACACAATGGATGCCCTCTTAATGCATTCCAATCACTAATGGGTGCATAATTTCTGGGAATATACTACAGTTATGAAGTAAAACTCCCCAGAGCTTGTGCAGTGCAGGTATCAGATCCTCAGCATCAGCAACATGCTCTTATTACACTGCCGAATTGCTAATGTGGACAATACCTTCAAAGGTCGGATCCCAGTAACGGACAAGCCTGAATTTCCTATGGGCTGGAGACAGACAAAATGGAGATGTCTACTGTATCTGAGGCCTAAAAGAGAAGCATGCTCCTGCATCGCACACAACTCCAGAGGGGGGCAAATATTTTTCTGGCATCTTGTATTGGAAAAGGGAGTGGAATGAAAGAGACGAACGGGCAGGCCTGAAGGAAGCTTAATTTGTATTATATGTTTTAGCACCTTTGAGAGTTTTTCTGGAGAAAAAGAAAAAGGAAAAGGAAAGGGTGAAGGAGGAAAAAAAGAAAAAAAAAAAAGGAAAAAAAGCTTGCATGCCAAAAGGCAGAGGAAATGTTATTGACTTGACAATGTTTAAATGTTTGAGTCAGCTAACAAAGCCTAAATATGCGTGGGGTGGTTGTTCAACCCAAGCTAAAGTAACTAATAAAGTCAGAGACCATGAAGGGATGGTGGCAGAGCCTGATGTGACAGGTTGGATGAGAGCAATGAGCACTGGACTTCAGCTGGCACAGGCATGGGAAAGTCCTGGGGCAGCTTTATCTGGGTGCTTGCTGTCCATCAGGAAGGGTGAAGATTCACCCTGAGAATCACAAACTCTGCTTACAGTGTTACTGCTGAAGGTGGAGGGGTCAGCTAGCTGGGAGTTATGCTAGCCATCATGTTAATCTTTCTGTTGTCTCTTTCTTTTCTCCTTTCAGTGGCCTTTGCTTATTAATTCATTAGATTTGCCTTTTGTGAATTTTTGCATCTGTCGTATTTTAGGCAGCCAGTATGTACAGATGAGGAAGTTCTTGCTTCCCACCTACCTAAACAAGGCATTACCCAGATCTGATCCCTGATCAATGTAAAAGTGACTCTGCCCTCCAACACAGATGAAAAAGCTCCCCTGCTTCCCACCAGGCGTTATTGTTTGCAGCTGGCTCTGTCTCTGGCATCTCATTGTCTGTCAGTGTTACATCTCTGATGCCCTGAACGGCTACCTTTCCAGTCAAACTGTGCCTTTGGCTCCTTGTTTCAATAGCTGTTGCATCAAGCTGAAAAAAACTGAAACCAAACTTTTGGCAGTTTTCCTCTCCTCTTGGCAGTAGAAGGAGATCTTTGCAGGAAAGATAAGCCTTGGCAGCCTTCACCTTGACTGCCTTTTCACTCTGCAACCCAACCTCCTGCTATCTCCACAAGAAGACACTAGCAGACATCCATGGGCTTCCTAGAGTAGGAGTGACTCTGTTTCTACAGAACTGCAAACTTTCAAGCACAGAGCAGACTACAGAAGAAAGAGCTTGCAACCATTGACAGGTTTAGACACTTCCTTCTTGTAATGACATTAAAGGTAAAAAAAAAGTAGCTGATTAGAAGAAACTCCTACTTATTTATATTTGCAGTTGAATGCAGATGGTAGTCCTTATGGTTTGCAAGTGCTGAAGCATCTATATCAGCTTGCCTCAGACACCACATCCAATCATCTTCAGAGACAGCATTTTTCCTTGTTTTGGAGTAAGGCTCTAAGCATTGTATATAGATTTCTTTTTAAATATCATTATGTCTCAATCTGTCAGTAAAGTCAAGATAAAAATACCTACAACAAGCTTCATTCAAGGATACTATTTCTTTGTTAAAATAGATGTCATTCATCATAACAATAGACTCTAGAAATAGGAATCCCATTGTGACATTGTGGTGCATTATTACATTAAATTACTGCTTTTTGCATAAAATGATCACTGAACCAAAGCAGTAAATAGCTGATATTAAAGTACAAAATTTCTTTTAGTGTTTCATTTACTAAATATTTCTATTCTATTGCACGTCTCTCCTTGCCTTCTCAGTGTACTAAAGAAACCAATTTCTTCCTTTGTACTCTGACTAAAATGAATTTTCCCTCTGATATTAGTGTAGATGCTGGAGGCACTGCCTTCTATATGGGGCTAAAAACCAGCCTACAGTTCAATTCTGTTCTCACCAAAATGGCAATTCAACTTCCCAGTAACTGCATTAAGATGGATATAAGTCCTTTAACTTTGCTTTAAGCAAAAACTCACATCCTTACACAGACAAGATTGACTCCTTTCAGCTCTTGTCTTTACGCTCATTATAACATAAAGGTTGTATTTCCTTTTAAAGGCTAGCAGTTTGAGGGGAAGATCTACACCAGTCCTGCTGAGGAAGGATCACCCTTCAGGCACAACACTGATTCACCTTCGTTTCAGAGCACAGAGATACCTGTGCCTACCACCTGTGGAAGAGAAATCACAGATTCAATTATTTTCTCAAGTAACTTTGATATCTATACATAGTATGATTTCTAAAGAGCACACAACTGGTAAAAGGTGTCAGACTGATACCCTACCCTGCTTTTCCTTAGGCTTTTCTTAACCCATAGGGCAGCTGCAGTCACAGGTATTCCTCACATGCAGTACCCATAACTCCAGCCACAGTTGCAGATACTCTGAAAAAGAAGTAAAAGTCTGTTATTCAGCCCATTACTGCTGTTGTAGTTGCTCTATGTCTGAAGATTCCTCTTTGTTAATTGGTTTCTATTGAAGGTAAGCACTAGGCCATCACTAGGATTTCAAAGGTGTTACTTAGCAATGTGTGAAGCACATAAACACCAGTTCTCCACAAAGGTCCTCTCATCACCAAGTTAACATTTAGCCAAAAGCCTCCTGCCAGAAGGGTAAGAAAATGCATTTGCTGAAAGGTTACTGGCTCTTCCTCTGACTTTTTAGGCCATTTTTCAAAATAATTCTCTTGAATAACAGCTCATTGCCTGATTATTTCTAACTACAGAAATTCTGGAAAGACTGTGGCCATTGCATGGGTGGGGAGGGATCGGGGAACAGCATGGAAAAGTGTCCACCACCCTGTTGCCACCCAAGCAGCACCCACAGCTAACTGAAAGCCCAAAGACTGTTCTTCCTTACTAACCCTCTGGTACAAACCTGCAAGTGACTTTAGTACAAGGACAGAGATGCAGGAGGGCTTTCACCTCTGTTTCCATGTCCAAATCCGTCCTAAGCCACAGCTAGAGTTCCTAGATCCAGGAATAACACTGACAGATTTGCTTTCTGCAACTTGAGAAATGTAATTTGATTCTTACGTTTCATCTCCCCCTCTCTACACAACAGGGCTAATAATAACCTCCTCATCGCTGCGCTGGGTTTAGTGCATTAGTAGCTGTCAAACTTCTACAGAGGTGAAAGGGGCTATTTAAGGGTACATTTCCCAGGCACAGTACAGCACAGTGTAAAAATACATATTCAGGAGAGTGTAATTAGTCCTCTACTCTACCCTGATAACGAGCTCATGAGGAACATGGGGAGTGCCAGCCAGAGGAGAGCTCCACAGTAGCAGCACCCAAGGTTTCCAAACTGTGATGAGTGAGCGAGTAACCTGAGTTCAACCACCTGCTCTGGAGCTCAGACACCACTTCCTTCCCTCTCTTACATTTCTCTCTAACACCACTCATGGTCTGCTCTTGGCCTGGTTGTGACCTCTTTCCCATGCATCCATCCATCCATTCCTGAACCAACTCTGGAGCCACCACACCTTGCAGTACCCCTGTGTTTTCTCAGATGGCTTCTTTCACAGCCATCCTCAGTCTGTGACCTTAAAAGCATGACAGAGGAAACCCAGAGACACTGTTAGTGATATGGAGAAAAGCATGGCAGCAGGACTTAAAACTTCCTTATAGAAATATCTCTGTTCCAGAACAGTAACTGTGGAACAAGAATTTCAGTTTGAACTCAGCAGTGCCCTGTTCTGTGCACACATCCTTCATGCCCAGGGAAGTCACTGCAATCCCTACCACAGCCATAGCCCCCTCATTTCCAGCTGTTGGTTGTGTCTTCCCTTTAATTAAGGGAACTAGCCAAAGGAAAGTCATTACCATTTCACAGCATAAAAATGCCATTTGCAAGGCTTTTAAAATCCGTTCAAGAGCTGCAGAAACCAGTGTTACTCTACTGAACTGAAGCAAACAAGGCTGCAGCATAGGAATTAATTCATAGCAGAGGTTTCAGTAGCTGGACAAATTACTGGGAGGATCACAACCTGGTATCACCTCTGTGTCTGTTTTGTTTTACAGCTAGATCTGTTCTATTTGGGTGCTTCTCTGTGTATTACTGAGGATCAGAAGAACGCTTGAATAGATCCTGCTCTTGCAGAGCACTTTAAGCAATAAAAAAGTCCAACAAAGCACATTCATTAGTTTATTTAAACACTAAGTTTCCCTGATCATTGCAGTATTTTTCTATACACTGTTCTGACAGCAAAATGAAATACTGGCCAAAGGGTAGGCAAGAAGAAGATAAAGTAGGGTACATTAGAGAAAAGTTTAAATATAGGTCTTAATATAGGTCTTTAAATATAGGTCTGGTATTTGGAACCAGATAATATAGTAGGAAGCAATTAGAAAGACAGGGAGAAAGGAAGATTTTGTTCATATGTTGGTCTGTTTAATATCAATCCCATCCACTGTTTTCTGTTCATATTAATCAGCACGTTGTAATTACTGTGTTGTCTCTATCCTGATGCTCCTGATGCTGTCCCTTACTGTGACAGCACTGCATACCTCACACCTTTTGCTTTCCTGGACTGGGTGGCTGCTATCCAAAGGATGTGTCTTTAGCTGCAGACAGAGGATTCAGAAGGGTTTGATTTGAAATGAAATATTCAAGTTCAAACACTGAAACCCATTATAATGCAACTATATTAAATTAGGAGAAATTTCCCACCAAGTTTCCTTAAACAAATGCGTTCATGTTGATAGCCAGACAAAGGTATGTCACTGCTGTGTTTCTGGCCTCAAAAACTGAGCTGTCACAGGAAGCCCTAGCACAAGGCCTGACATAGTACAAAAAGGGAGGTGAAAGGAGTTACACCAGAGTTACCATTAATATCGTGAAGCATTTATCACATTAAATCACCTTTAATTAACACCATCTGCCAAGAAGGTGGAAGCAACAGATCATCAGGAGGTTCAGGAATGAAGCACATCACCACTGATCAGGCCTGTTGCTTGATGAGAATAGTCACCT